>CAXHKU010000221.1:0-22566 GCA_964017125.1 Flabesymbios commensalis
AGTTCTCATTATCTATATATCTCTGTGGAGGTGTATTTCAAGGGGTTAGTTCTCATTATCTATATATCTCTGTGAAGGTGTATTTCAAGGGGTTAGTTGTCATTATCTATATATCTCTGTGGAGGTGTATTTCAAGGGGTTAGTTCTCATTATCTATATATCTCTGTGGAGGTGTATTTCAAGGGGTTAGTTCTTATTATCTATATATCTCTGTGGAGGTGTATTTCAAGGGGTTAGTTCTCATTATCTATATATCTCTGTGGAGGTGTATTTCAAGGGGTTAGTTCTCATTATCTATATATCTCTGTGGAGGTGTATTTCAAGGGGTTAGTTCTCGTTATCTATATATCTCTGTGAAGGTGTATTTCAAGGGGTTAGTTCTTATTATCTATACATCTCTGTGAAGGTGTATTTCAAGGGGTTAGTTCTCATTATCTATATATCTCTGTGAAGGTGTATTTCAAGGGGCTAGTTCTCATTATCTATATATCTCTGTAGAGGTGTATTTTAAGGGGCTAGTTCTTATTATCTATATATCTCTGCGGAGGTGTATTTCAAGGGGTTAGTTCTCATTATCTATATATCTCTGTGGAGGTGTATTTCAAGGGGTTAGTACTTATTATCTAAATATCTCTGTGGAGGTGTATTTCAAGGGGTTAGTTCTCGTTATCTATATATCTCTGTGGAGGTTTATTTCAAGGGGTTAGTTCTCATTCTCTATCTATCTCTGTGGAGGTGTATTTCAAGGGGTTAGTTCTTATTATCTATATATCTCTGTGGAGGTGTATTTTAAGGGTTTAGTTCTCATTATCTATATATCTCTGTGGAGGTTTATTTCAAGGGGTTAGTTCTTATTGTCTATCTATCTCTGTGGAGGTGTATTTCAAAGGGTTAGTTATTATTATCTATATATCTCTGTGGAGGTGTATTTCAAGGGGTTAGTTCTTATTATCTATATATCTCTGTGGAGGTGTATTTCAAGGGGTTAGTTCTCATTATCTATATATCTCTGTGGAGGTTTATTTCAAGGGGTTAGTTCTTATTATCTATATATCTCTGTGGAGGTGTATTTCAAGGGGTTAGTTATTATTATCTATATATCTCTGTGGAGGTGTATTTCAAGGGGTTAGTTCTTATTATCTATATATCTCTGTGGAGGTGTATTTCAAGGGGTTAGTTCTCATTATCTATATATGTCTGTGGAGGTTTATTTCAAGGGGTTAGTTCTTATTATCTATATATCTCTGTGGAGGTGTATTTCAAGGGGTTAGTTCTTATTATCTATATATCTCTGTGGAGGTGTATTTCAAGGGGTTAGTTCTCATTATCTATATATCTCTGTGGAGGTTTATTTCAAGGGGTTAGTTCTTATTATTTATCTATCTCTGTGGAGGTGTATTTCAAGGGGTTAGTTATTATTATCTATATATCTCTGTGGAGGTGTATTTCAAGGGGTTAGTTCTTATTATCTATATATCTCTGTGGAGGTGTATTTCAAGGGGTCAGTTCTCATTATCTATATATCTCTGTGGAGGTGTATTTCAAGGGGTTAGTTCTCATTATCTATATATCTCTGTGGAGGTGTATTTCAAGGGGTTAGTTCTCATTATCTATATATCTCTGTGGAGGTGTATTTCAAGGGGTTAGTTCTTATTATCTATATATCTCTGTGGAGGTGTATTTCAAGGGGTTAGTTCTTATTATCTATATATCTCTGTGGAGGTGTATTTCAAGGGGTTAGTTCTCATTATCTATATATCTCTGTGAAGGTGTATTTCAAGGGGTTAGTTCTCATTATCTATATATCTCTGTGGAGGTGTATTTCAAGGGATTAGTTCTCATTATCTATATATCTCTGTGGAGGTGTATTTCAAAGGGATAGTTCTTATTATCTATATATCTCTGTGGAGGTGTATTTCAAGGGGTTAGTTTTTATTATCTATATATCTCTGTGGAGGTGTATTTCAAGGGGTTAGTTCTTATTATCTATATATCTCTGTGGAGGTGTATTTCAAGGGGTTAGTTCTTATTATCTATATATCTCTGGGGAGGTGTATTTCAAGGGGTTAGTTCTCATTATCTATATATCTCTGTGGAGGTGTATTTCAAGGGGTTAGTTCTTATTATCTATATATCTCTGGGGAGGTGTATTTCAAGGGGGTAGTTCTGATTATCTATATAGCTCTGTGGAGGTGTATTTCAAGAGGTTAGTTCTTAATATCTATATATCTCTGTGGAGGTGTATTTCAAGAGGTTAGTTCTTATTATCTATATATCTCTGTGGAGGTGTATTTCAAGGGGTTAGTTCTCATTATCTATATATCTCTGTGGAGGTGTATTTCAAGGGGTTAGTTCTCATTATCTATATATCTCTGTGGAGGTGTATTTCAAGGGGTTAGTTCTTATTATCTATATATCTCTGTGGAGGTGTATTTCAAGGGGCTAGTTTTCATTATCTATATATCTCTGTGGAGGTGTATTTCAAGGGGCTAGTTTTCATAATCTATATATCTCTGTGGAGGTGTATTTCAAGGGGTTAGTTCTCATTATCTATATATCACTGTGTAGGTGTATTTCAAGGGGTTAGTTCTCATTATCTATATATCGCTGTTGAGGTATATTTCAAGGGGTTAGTTCTCATTATCTATATATCTCTGTGGAGGTGTATTTCAAGGGGCTAGTTTTCATTATCTATATATCTCTGTGGAGGTGTATTTCAAGGGGTTAGTTCTTATTATCTATATATCTATGTGGAGGTGTATTTCAAGGGGTTAGTTCTTATTATCTATATATCTATGTGGAGGTGTATTTCAAGGGGTTAGTTCTTATTATCTATATATCTTTGTGGAGGTGTATTTCAAGGGGTTAGCTCTTATTATCTATATATCTATGTGGAGGTGTATTTCAAGGGGTTAGTTCCTATTATCTATATATCTCTGTGGAGGTGTATTTCAAGGGGTTAGCTCTTATTATCTATATATCTATGTGGAGGTGTATTTCAAGGGGTTAGTTCTTATTATCTATATATCTCTGTGGAGGTGTTTCAAGGGGTTAGTTCTTATTATCTATATATCTCTGTGGAGGTGTATTTCAAGGGGTTAGCTCTTATTATCTATATATCTCTGTGGAGGTGTATTTCAAGGGGCTAGTTCTTATTATCTATATATCGTTGTGGAGGTGTATTTCAAGGGGTTAGTTCTCATTATCTATATATCTCTGTGGAGGTGTATTTCAAGGGGTTAGTTCTTATTATCTATATATCTCTGTGGAGGTGTATTTCAAGGGGTTAGTTCTCATTATCTATATATCTCTGTGGAGGTGTATTTCAAGGGGTTAGTTCTTATTATCTATATATCTCTGTGGAGGTGTATTTCAAGGGGTTAGTTCTTATTATCTATATATCTCTGTGGAGGTGTATTTCAAGGGGTTAGTTCCTATTATCTATATATCTCTGTGGAGGTGTATTTCAAGGGGTTAGTTCTCATTATCTATATATCTCTGTGGAGGTGTATTTCAAGGGGTTAGTTCTTATTATCTATATATCTCTGTGGAGGTGTATTTCAAGGGGTTAGTTCTCATTATCTATATATCTCTGTGGAGGTGTATTTCAAGGGGTTAGTTCTTATTATCTATATATCTCTGTGGAGGTGTATTTCAAGGGGTTAGTTCTTATTATCTATATATCTCTGTGGAGGTGTATTTCAAGGGGTTAGTTCCTATTATCTATATATCTCTGTGGAGGTGTATTTCAAGGGGTTAGTTCTTATTATCTATATATCTCTGTGGGGGTGTATTTAAGGGGGCTAGTTCTCATTATCTATATATCTCTGTGGAGGTGTATTTCAAGGGGTTAGTTCTTATTATCTATATATCTATGTGGAGGTGTATTTCAAGGGGTTAGTTCTTATTATCTATATATCTTTGTGGAGGTGTATTTCAAGGGGTTAGCTCTTATTATCTATATATCTATGTGGAGGTGTATTTCAAGGGGTTAGTTCCTATTATCTATATATCTCTGTGGAGGTGTATTTCAAGGGGTTAGCTCTTATTATCTATATATCTATGTGGAGGTGTATTTCAAGGGGTTAGTTCTTATTATCTATATATCTCTGTGGAGGTGTTTCAAGGGGTTAGTTCTTATTATCTATATATCTCTGTGGAGGTGTATTTCAAGGGGTTAGCTCTTATTATCTATATATCTCTGTGGAGGTGTATTTCAAGGGGCTAGTTCTTATTATCTATATATCGTTGTGGAGGTGTATTTCAAGGGGTTAGTTCTCATTATCTATATATCTCTGTGGAGGTGTATTTCAAGGGGTTAGTTCTTATTATCTATATATCTCTGTGGAGGTGTATTTCAAGGGGTTAGTTCTCATTATCTATATATCTCTGTGGAGGTGTATTTCAAGGGGTTAGTTCTTATTATCTATATATCTCTGTGGAGGTGTATTTCAAGGGGTTAGTTCTTATTATCTATATATCTCTGTGGAGGTGTATTTCAAGGGGTTAGTTCCTATTATCTATATATCTCTGTGGAGGTGTATTTCAAGGGGTTAGTTCTTATTATCTATATATCTCTGTGGGGGTGTATTTAAGGGGGCTAGTTCTCATTATCTATATATCTCTGTGGAGGTGTATTTCAAGGGGTTAGTTCTCATTATCTATATATCTCTGTGGAGGTGTATTTCAAGGGGTTAGTTCTTATTATCTATATATCTCTGTGGAGGTGTATTTTAAGGGGTTAGTTCTTTTTATCTATATATCTCTTAGCTGTCCAAACGCTTAGCACGCACAGTCGTTTTCCATCTGTTTTTTGAGCGGGTTAAATTACAGTTTTTGGAAATTAAATGAGCGTTTAAACATCAAGATTAGCAAATGATTGGTCTCGAGTTAAACAAATATATTAATTTTGTCCCACTTGAAGTTGCGGGTCGCGTTAGTGAGACACAACTTCAAGTGGGACAAAATTTAATTAAGATAACGTAGCGGGGACAAGGTTACCATCCATTCTATTATGAGAGAATAATCTCAACGCGAATTATCATCAATTTACTATTGTGAACATAGACAGGATTTCCTTTAAATAGAGGTATATATAAATAGAGCCTTATATATTATGAAATGCAAATTTTTACCCACTTGAAGTTGTGTTTCGCTGCCGCGATCCACAACCTCAAGTGGGTAAAAATTATTAATATTTGTACATTTTGAATCAAAATATGCCGATTTCGCAAATTAAATGCGCATTTTTTTGTAAATTTGTATTTTTAGAAAGGCTGTAGATGCAATTAGCTTTTAAAGGATTATGAATAGCGTGAAAACCACTGATTCCAACTTTATATGATACAGAAACATAACCTTGTATCTGCATGTATCTGTATGTTTTTTTATCTCCAGAGGCGGAATTGTTGGGGCTAAGACGTCAGAATATTTACTTGAAAAATCCAGAATTGTCACTCAGGTAATGTTAATATTATGATAATTAACCTGATAAATAATTCATCAATTCGTCCTTTATTGTTGTAGTAGATGTCAACATTTTATTCTCAACTAGAAATAATAGGCCGGCCCTAGGATGGCTGCTCATTTGTATCGACTGGGGTTTGCAATGCTGTCTATGGTACTGTTCACTATAAAGAACACTTGAAGGCATTCGAAATAAGAGTAGGGCATAGTCCCGGCTTCGGGCTTCCTTCTGTCGCGATATTGCCTCAATGTGCAGAAAGCGACGTAAAGCAAGAAACAAGAACTTTATATAAAGTTCTTGCTAGAAATAATATGCTAAAATGTTTTTTAGCCCTTACGGCGCGGGAAAGTCGGTCGATCCCCGCACTGAAAGGGTCAAATAATTTCTAATGACCGTGGACCCATAGCATAATTATGTATTCAAATAATGCGGAAAGAGCTAAAGACATTTATGATGATTGAAAAACCCTTTGGACTTCATGGTTTACATAAAAACTTTTCGGCGCTCAAGGGTTTAATATCGCCAAAACTAATTCTCGTCCCTGCGGATGTTTCTTTTCATATCATTTTATTAAACATTGTATTATGACGTCCTTTTGTAATTCCCCATGGTTTCTATTTTTCCTTATTTTACAGGCAGAAGACGAGCGTAATTATCATGTGTTTTATGAGATGCTGGTCGGCTTGACGGCGGAACAGAAAAAGAAATATGGTCTGATGACGGCGCCAAAATACTACTACCTGAATCAGGTAATTATTACAGCTACCCAAGTAATACCTTATGCAGTCTGACACTTGCATGCAAAACGGTTTACGCCATGTCCCGCAATTTGCGTGCCAATGATGTAATTACTCGTGCCAGTGCACAAACGCGAGGTCACTGGGCCTTGTCGCCAATTAGCAGGTG
The DNA here is from genome assembly GCA_964017125.1 of Flabesymbios commensalis. Classification (NCBI taxonomy): domain Eukaryota; kingdom Metazoa; phylum Annelida; class Polychaeta; order Terebellida; family Flabelligeridae; genus Flabesymbios; species Flabesymbios commensalis. The sequence goes on from CAXHKU010000221.1 coordinate 6,374, forward strand.
TGATAAGAAGCCGAGATCACTGCCATTAACCTTTTATGTGCGGAGGGCTGATATTTTCACATTTAATTACAACAGAATGAAATACCTTTTGCAATACATTTGCAAGTGTAATGTGGATTATGTAGCCAAAAGCTAAAACAAACACTCTTATTAACTACATCCAGTGTGTTTAACTAAGAATAAACAAAGCTTAGCAAATAAATACTGCTACATAAATAGACCGGAGTGGACTCACATAAAAAAATAAAATAGATCTAAAATAATTGTTCAACATGTCATTTTTACAACTTGACTTGTAAAAATGACAGGGCCTAGGGTACAAAGTATTATCATTTGTGCAGCGTGAATAAACCTTTGCTATCCCAAAAGACTGCTAGTTTTATTAAATAATATAGTAAGAAAAAACATAACAATTACATCATAAATTCCTGTATAAGTTTCGCATATTTAACGGAATAATTAGAGGATCTTTACTCGAGGATGTATAAATTTATATTCAGTTACTGTACAGGAACTTACGTAGGGTTAATCACGGTTTATATAATCAAAATCGGTGAATTTGGGCTGATGAAACGAAAGGGTTGTTATGACACAGTCCTACCCAGCGACATGTTATCTGTGTTTACACATGATATACAAAGACTAGCAGTGGTTCAATGTAGAATCAATGTCTTGGGTGCCGGACTAGAATTGAACTATCGTTGGTGCAATTATTATAATTGATAGATAGGCTAACAATTAGTTTTCGCTTTTATCTTCGATAATTAAACCCTTGGCGTATCCCAATTGTTCGCTACTAAAACTTACGCCTCACTGACTTGGGAACACATGCCCAACACAGGCGTACCTAGAGCATCATCCAATTCAGACCTTTTGAGGATAACGTCATTGATTATAATGCTATGTTAAAACAAAATATAGGCATATACAATTATTGCATGCCGTAAGTGCCAAATATTAAATACAAGCTTAGTGAAATGGTACTGAAGATAAACACTTTTACACATCATATTGACTTTTTAATGCCCAGTAAATTCGCCTGGTCAACTTTGTGAGAAAATTGTATTTGAATTATTTTGATCAAATACATCAAATATAGGGATCAAATACAAATACAAATACAAATACAAATACAGGCCTCTGCAAAAAGTCACATACAGATACGTAAAATTCAAATAGTCGGGTTGCCATATGGCCAATTGTTACTCCACCTTGCATTTTGGAAACCCCAAACTTTTTTTGCTGTTTTGATATGCTGAGATAGTCTACTTTAAGAATCCACTTGGCGCAATTTGTGGGAGGTTGAGCATTTTGCATAATTTACAAAATCCAAAATGGCCGCCGGTTACCATTATCAACTCTTATTTTTGTTACTATTTGTGATGAAGCAACTTATAATACCTCATTTTCGTGTATGAAATACCTGTTAAATCGATTGTTGGCATTAATAATGCAATTGAATGTCAAGGTCACATCGAAAGGTCAAGGTCAACTGGTAGCAAAAGGCAAGGTTACTAAGAAAGCTGTCTGTTTATCCAATTCAATCCAACATTTAGTCACAGGATGCTGGGACCGAGAGAAACAGCCTTGTCCCAGGAACCCCCTCCAGTTGTGAATGGTCTGATTTCAGCATGGTTTGATAACTTTGATTTTGTGGTGTTTACACCAAATGGGTGTCGTGAAACCCACTCGAATTCATGGAGAATTCTGGCATTGTCAGTTCCTGCAGTGATGTGAACACCCCGGAGTTGTGTTCAAGTGGCCATATTCCAACTACTCACATGGAGTATGATGAAGACTCATACTAACTCGAAGACACACACTAACATGCAGCGACAAAATCTACTATAGTAGAGAGTAGCTTCCTGACAAAATTGCTAGTGACATGACTGTGCCTCGTCTGCCCGAGCAAGAAACTGATAAGGTAGATATTTATTCACACTGCGCAATTCCTTTACTCCACCATGCACATCCCATGCCCAATATCATCAAACCTGGTGAGACACTGACTGACCAGGACCTCTGGTCAAAATCAGAGATAAATGCTGTACAACAATATTTAAAACGAGCACAAAAGGAGGACATTAAGTGGTTGATACACACTAGCAGAAGTGACTAGTCTGGAGAATATGGAGTTGAATATCTGAAATGGCTCGCGCATCTTCTGAATCTGCTACCCTTCTTCCTGCGACAATATAATATCATTATGGCCCTCTTACTGATAGCCCGCCAACCCACATTGATACTGTCCTGACAAGCATGACCTACACAGAGGAATTCCTGAAGAACTTGGGAATGAAGCAAATTTGCCTTACATTTGATATACAACTATACAAACTTGCCATGCAGATCATGTGGTCTGATCTAAAAAGGGTGTAACATTTTGCAATGAGACCTGGAGGCATGCACACATTGTCTGCATCTAGATGACACTGCTAAATTCGAAGAGGCCATGCTATCTACCTTATAGAGGGCAAGTGAGCAGGTGAGTCATCAACGGGAAGGTTGTGGGTAGATGGCTTTATCAAGCCAGTCACCATCGATTCGATCACCAACTGGTATCTTCTAGCTGAGTGAGAGGGAGACTGGTTGCTGCATCACTACTACCTCAGAGATTTGTCGCGATATTTCCATGATTGTGCAGAAAGCGACATCACATGTTAACATATTTTTTCATTGCTGGAATTAAGGCAGGTGTATACTAGTTATTCATGTACATGAGATGAGACAGATAGCTGAAGAAGGCATAAAGGCAGACTTCCTCAAGATCATTTTGGAAAGCAGACCATGATTAGGTATGACTAGGGTAGGAGTGGTCTAAGGTGACACACACTGCCCCCAAAACAACGAGCTGAGTGGATACTCACTCACCCTATACTCCAGAGAATGGCTAAGCTCACGGAGAATATGCAATGACTGTCACTCCACATCAGCAAATTCCACTGACTCAATGGAAACTACCTGAGACACCTATTAATTTCCCGAAACACAAAGAGGAGGGAACGAGAAGGTGGACGATTAATGTTGATGACCGACATCTCATATTGTGTGAGATTGATAGTCATGACAAACCACTTACACTGCCTCAAGTTTATCCCTTGCAGAATGTTGTCAATGGCAGAACTGCTTATAAAAATGTTAATTCACACAACTGCCTTGCAATTGGTACGAGACTGGTGAAAAGCTTCGTATGCATCCATCAAGACAGAACTGGTGTTACTAGAGGTGCTGAAGAAGGGAGTCAAATTAGGCGAACTAACTGCTTATGATATGGATTTCTTCTTCATGTCACAATCCTTATTGCCAGAAATTATTAGTTGAAGACTCTATATCATGCTGTCCATGAGCTGCCTCCCTTATTGACCAATATGGGGACCTTAGACAGGGTACCAAATCATCACTGATGGCAAAGCTTGCTGTTCACATCACAGATCAACCTGTTCCAGATGTAGAGATAGCTGACGGAAATGCACTGCTGTACCACATTGCATGGCCACAGAATGGTACAGTCTCCATTATTGCAGAAAGTATGGGTTCGCGTTTGCGCAGTGGTACGACTAACTATCAACCAACACTTGCATTGACATCCCACAAAATTATTGTGTGTCAGGATCGTCACCTTGATGTTTCTCCAAAGAGCCATGAGAGGTTCAAACGCATGGGTGCTAATACTCCCCCTGCATATGAGCTCAAGCTCTGGACAACACTCCCGCCACGAGAACAAATCCTGAGGAGCACCACCAACAATAAAATCTTTCTTGAACTCCTCTCAAAATGTTCCATGAGAGAAGGGATTGAAGTAACTGGAGAACGGTACATGATATTTTGATACTGTCGATGTACTTCATTGAAAAAAAACCCACAGGAAATATCTACATGAAGCGTTTTCTTGGCTGGGACATTGATGTGAAGGCATCTACCACCATGCTTGGTCCCAAATGTTCGTTCCCAGTTACTTGGACTGCATAGACAATGACTATCCACTCCTTCACTCATTGCTGGGAGAAGAAACAAGCTCACAATCGGAGGTGGCTCAGACTGGGATGAAATTCTTTTATCATCTTTACGGAGAAAAGGGACATATTATAACCTCAGACTAAAATCTAGCAGAGGTGGAAGGCAAAAATGCCTCCAATCAAGGCTTTGCCTCCCACTTAGCCCATTTGTGTTTTACATATAAAGCGTTCACATCTTCGTGTAATGATGTTGAAAGCTGTTGCTAGAAGAGCTCCTCCTACTGCAGTTGCAGACATCAGCAAGTTTGGGTTGGAGGTTCGTGATGGTGTAGTATTTATACCAGCTATTCATACAGGCTTACCACCACCAGCTCAAGTTATGAGAGAACTGTCATGTGAGTGCAGGTCAGAGCAGACATGTTGGAGGAGGGGTGGCTATCAAGCAAAGCACATAGGCCTACCGTGCACCACACACTGCAAATGTACAGGATTGTGTGTAGCAATCCATATAGTGTGAACAAATCAGTAGATACAGAAGATGATGACGATGATGAAGAGGTCGGTGAAATAGATTGAAATTTCATCACTTGTCAAGCTGGCTTAGAAAACACTGGCCTTTCTTTTCTCAATTGTGTCAAATTTGACTTTTAAATGCTTTTGTAACCTTTACCTCTTAAATGCTTTTGTAACTTTTACCTCCGTACGATATGATATGTATTGTGCCATAAGCAGTAAAATATGCCCATACATTCACTGTACACATTATCAATGCAATAAAGTATCTTGTTCTGTAGTAAAATGCACATGACCTTGCCCTTTCGATGTGACCTAGACCTTCAATTGCATTATTAATGCCAAAAAATGATTTACCAAGTATTTCATACACGAAAATGAGGTATTATATGTTGCTCTATCACAAATAGTAACAAAAATATGAATTAATAATAGTAGCTGGCGGCCATTTTGGATTTTGTTAAATTATGCAAAATGCTCAACCTAACACAAATTGCGCCAAGTGGATTCTTAAAGTAGACTATTTCAGCATATCAAAACAGCAAAAAAAGTTTGGGGTTTCTGAAATGCAAGGTTCTGGAACTGGCAACCCGACTAAAATACAAGTACGCAAATACATATACGTACTTGACCCCACGATCCCTCTTATAGTTTTCTGTGTTGAGTACACAGAAAAGACGTAGAAACCGCGACAGGGATTTGTCATTTTGGTGATTTCTCACTGCTAAATCACTCATGACATGGCTATATTTTATGCTTAGTTTAGATTGATTTATGAGCCGTAATGCTGCGCAAATTTGGTATAAAACCATGTTTGATTACGTATGTTGGCCTACATACCAGTGAAATGAAAATAAAAAAAATATTAAAAACAAATATAAAATGATACCATGCTATACCATGTAATACATATCCTGCCCTTATCCTGTTAAGTTAATTTATATTAATTTTCAGCAACTTGAAGTTGTGTCTCGCTACCACGACCCACAACTTCTAGTGGCTGAAAATTACTCATATTTGTGTAATTTAAGTACAAATATTTGCAAATATTGATGTTTAGACACATATTTATTTTACAATATCAGTGATTTGGTCGACTAATAAAACAGATTAAAAACGAAACGATGAAGTCGTGATCAGCAGGATAAGGGCTAACTTGTTATTGTGTTTTTTTCCAGGGTGGTAATTGTGAGATCCCGTCTAAGAACGATCTTAAGGATTTCCAGGATGTTCGCGGTGCTATGGAGGTGTTAGGTCTCAGTGAGATGGAACAGGACACTATATATAAAATACTGGCATCTGTGCTGCACATGGGAAACATGTACTTCACCACGACTCAGGTATGTTCTATGTACAAATCCTGATCTATATTAACCCGTAGAGTGTGGGGATAGTCTTTAGACGTCAGAATCAGACGTCTCTAGACGTCAGATTCTGACGTCTAGAGACGTCACATTCTGACGGCTGAAGACGTCAGACTCTGACGTTTAAAAACGTCCCCCACATTGAAATAATTAAAAAATTATAACAGCCGTAGACCAACAACATAGGTTCTCAAATGAAGCAGAACGATTTAACTCAGACATTTATGATGATTTAAAATTGAAAAACTCTTCGGTCTCCATGATTTATAGAGAACAATTTCAGCGTTGTCATGGTTAACGTACTTGAAATATAACAAGACAAAGTAATGTTTACAATCACATATGCCATGTCGATCGAGTTTGTACGTACACTAAAATAATCATTATACCAAAAACGTATTATGTTTATCGCAATTTAGTGTTGATTTAGAAATACATTTTTTATATGTATTTAAATATGACTCCATGGAGTATGCCTATATTAAACTAGGAAGCCATCACCGAAATGTACCCTTAGTACGATCAATAAACTATTTTTATTATTACTGGCTATTTAATTGTGTGGGAAATACGGTACTTGAAATCATGTATGTTTTAAATTTATTTTTTAAACAGAATGACCATCATGAAGGTGTGGTATTAGCCAATGACGTAGATCTAAAGTGGGTGTCACATCTTCTGGAGTTGTCTCAGTCTGGACTACAACAAGCTATTACTGCCAAAGTTACGGTGAGTAGGCCTATATATAGCAAGCCGTTATCATAAACAATACTGCTGTATTTAAATAAAAAATGACAGTAATATTCTTCTGAGATTTTAACCAAGATACATGTACTTATTTTTGTTGAACAGAAAGTTGGTGTAGACAAACTGCTGACTCCATTGACTCTGATACAAGCTCTGGATGCCAGGTGAGGCTGATATAACAATAACATGACTCTAATACAAACCTTGGATGCCAGGTCCGAGTACTCTTGACAATTTTAACTCTTTACTCGCTAAATTATCGTATTTAACCATTTCAGTGTGGGGACCGACTTTAGACGGGAATCAAACTTCTAATGGCCGCAGATCCACAAAATATGTATTCAAATGAAGCGGAAAGAAAACTAGGACATTTATGATGAAAGGGTTAAAATATGTTCCCTGACTCGTTTTGTGAGAAGTTTAAGTTAAAGTTAGTCATGCAAACATAATGCCATTTTACCTTTCAGAGACGGTATATCTAAAGCTTTGTATGAGAGTTTATTCAGCTGGTTGGTTGAGCGGATTAACCAGATAGTGGAGGGAGAGAAGGCGGCAAGAACCAACTCTATAGCTATACTCGATATATTCGGGTTCGAGGTAAACCTAATAAAATGACTTATGAAGGTTCGTTGATGTGTGTGTAAAAAATATAATTATTTCTTAGCTTTTGGCCTAATGTAAGCACAATACCTCTGTAAAACAAGCTTTTATATTTAGTCAATTATACTTTAAATAGCTGTTGTTTTATTGTATTAATTGAAATGTGTAATAGAAAATAAAACTAAGAACATATCGAAATTGTTTTCCATACTTAAATTGCCACATTCAAAACATATATTTGAAGGGATCCAAATATAGCGTGCCAGGGCTCGAATTTCGAATCCTGTGTCTGGAGGGCAGTGTCATCTCATTCATCTCACCACCCTCAGGAGGTTCTCCTGGCCCGGTTTAGCCTATATGTCCACAAAGGTGGCCTAAACCCCATTCATTTCATTTTATTTTTATAAGCATGTGTGAAATTATGTTTGCAGGATTTTCGAGTGAACAGTTTTGAGCAGCTGTGTATTAACTTCGCGAATGAGTACCTGCAGTTCTACTTTAACAAGCACGTGTTCCAGCTCGAGCAGGAAGAGTACAGGAGAGAGGGGATAGATTGGTCTCAGGTAACATTCCATGACAATCAGCCAGCAATAGAGATGCTGTCAAAGAAACCAAGTGGACTCATACATATACTGGATGATGAAAGTAACTTCCCTAAGGTAGGAAAACCAGTGGACTTCAGGGGCGGATCTGGCTTATCACTGACGGGGGGGGAGGTTGAAACATGACAAAGGAATATTTCACTGGAGCGTCGGGTCTGAGAGGCCATTCCAGGGGGGGGGGGGGTTGATTTTCAAAGGTTTTCCCCTGTGATCTAAGGCTTATTGGGCACTGTTTGTCCCTTAGTGTGAAACCAGTTCGTAAGGAAACCACTAAATAAGATTTAAAAAAATTCCGCGGGGGGGTTTACACCCCCAAAACACCCCCTTGGATCCGCCTCTGGACTTATAGATCTCAGAATTGTGAAAGTAACTTCCCTAATAAAGGTATATATTACCACTCAAAGTGATTAGTTACCTAATTACAATTTTTCACCCACTTGAATTTGTGTCTCGCTACCGCGATCCACAGCGGATAACAATTACTCACATTTGTTTAAACATTTGCAAATATTGTGGATGATGAAAGTAACTTCCCCAAGGTGGGAAACCGAGCGACCTCATACATATACTGGTTGATGAAAGTAATAGTCTTCCCTAAGTATTCCCTTAGAAAATATAAATTCCCTCAGATTGGAAACCAAGCAGCCTTATACAAATACTGAATGATGAAAGTAACTTCCCTAACATAGGAAACCAAGTGGACTTATATATAATATCCTGGTTGATGAAAGTACTAAGATGATATAACTTCCCTAAGATAGGAAATCAAGCGGCTTTATACAAATACCGGTTGATAAAAGTAACCATGCTAATTTTCCTAATGTAAGAAATCTGGTGGTGGTTTGATTCACCACATCAACATGGGCAGTGACAGTTTTCTAGCCTTGACCTTGACTACTTATTACCGGACAGCTTGGTCCACTTGAAACCATATTTTGATAATTTCACACCATATTTTTTTTAAAAGAAGACGTTGTAAATGCGTAACTCTCATAGCGCGGGGATCGCCTTTAGACGTCAGAATCTGACGTCTGTAGACGTCAGATGCTGACGTCTAAAGGCGATCCCCGCTCTGAAAGGATAAACATATTTATAATGGCTGAAGACCCATAACACAGGTATTCAAATGAATCGGAAAGAGCTAACTAAGACATTTATGATGATTTCAAATTGAAAAATGTCTATGGTTTAAACAGAAATAATTCAGCGTTGTAAGGGTTAAAGGCGTTGTCCACTACTCATGTGACTGAAATGCTTATCAGGTGATGTATTTTGTGAGTGTTTTGTGTGACGATGGTTACAATGACCACTGGTTATTTCCAGGCTACAGACGAGTCGTTCCTTGAGAAGTGTCATCAGACGCACCACACTAACCCCCTGTACAAGAAGCCTCGTATGTCAGGTCCTGACTTCACACTGGTACACTACGCGGGAAGTGTCACTTATAACGTAAGAAAATCATGGAATGTAATCTATTTAAATTTACTAAAATGTGCGAAAGATGGTTCGTCCGTCCATTTTAACGCTGTTTTAAAGCAAATAATATGTTATAAAATTGAATTTTATTTTTGTCATATTAAGTAATGACAGCTTGGAAAGACGAAAAAATGTTACAAATAATTCAGAAGGTGTCACTGACTCTTAGTCATCCGTGTGAAAATCTATGGAAGTCTGAGTCTCTTTAATTGTGAATTTAGTTTAAATAGACTAGCCCAACACCTAATTTTGGTCAAACTCGAACCTTGCGCATCAATGATTATTCAGTGTTAACTTGTATTACTGAAATACTTTGGTGATGTATTAACAATAAAACATACAATTCAGCAAGTTCAGATCTTTTGACAACCACGACTAAAACTAGGTGATGGGCGTCCCTTTAATCACTCATAAAATAGATAAAAATATGCCTACTCTATGTTGCTTATGTCGGATCGACAAAATGGCAGACGTTTGTTACTGGGTCTTAGCCATCCGTCCGATAATGCTGTGACTACAAATTCACTTTAACTTGATGTTTTAGGTCCGAAGTTTTCTTGATAAGAACAAGGACGTCCTGAGAAACGACGTGGTGGCTCTGCTCATACAAAGCAGGAATGTGGTAAGTTACACAGGATTGGGTGGGGGGGAGGGGGGGGCTCCCATCTTCATACAGAGCAAACACAAGACGTTGAAACAATGATATGGCTAAAAACATTAGGCCAGCGTCGGAGACGGTGGCACAACATTAATCCATCTTTGGCTCAACGTCTTGTGTTTGCTCTTGTACAGAGCTGTCTCCTCCGCTGTAAGTTACACAGGGGGAGGGGTCCTTATAGAAAGCAGGAATCTCGTAAGTCATAGGGTTCACGCATAGAATTTACCCCCCGATTTTTTATTTTTTTATTTTTATTTTATGTTATTCTGGTTTACAAAACGTTTATTGATAATTTTTTTACTCTCCCCTTGCGCAAAAAAAGAAATTATATTTTCTATGAGGTTGTGTCACTCTGACACTATAACACTAGAATAAAGTGTGAGGCGAGTTGTCAATATGTGATCTTGTATTATATCTCACGTCATAATATAACAGTTTGTTACAGTCGATCTCTAAGATGTGTATACACCTTTATAAAAACATAGACAGCGTAAGGCTAGATATGTCAATTTGTAATCTTGCTTTATCTCACGTCATAATACATGTGTTCCATTTTGTTACAGTTGATCTCTAAGATGTTCCTACACCTCCAGAATAACATAGAGAGTCGTACAGTGAGTAAGACCAGGGGTCAATATGTAGCGGTCAAGCCTAAGACAGCTACCGTGGCCGCGGGGTTCCACGAGTCATTGTTACATCTGGTGGACGCCATGTCTAAGTGAGTAGTAGGCAGGGAATAGTTGGCTTCAGAAAATTATGTAGCTGTTTAGCATACGGGCATGCTACTATTCTCCATACGAAAAACTGCTACACCAACACATCATAGTGTAGCACTAGCCCCTAATTATGTAGCAAACTGCACTGCTACATGAAACAAAATATTCCGTGGTAGGTATACCTAGCCCACCGGCCACACGAAGTGATTGCGACATTGAATCAACTTCACAACAACGTTGTGTTGTTGTGTGCCTGGTAGGTTGGGTACAAAATTTAGGCCCCCTACACCTAACTTGTTTTTTTTACTTAATATTAATTGTCAAATGAAAAGAAGTGAAGTACCCAAATTAAAATTATAAACCTTCCATCCTAGCACGATAAAGGCTTCATTTGAATGCTTGTGTGACAACGCCTTATCGTGACCCGTGCTTTATTCTTTCTCGCAGATGTAATTTTCGAATGAAAAAGAAAAGTAAAATAAATATAGGGGGCCTACCCATGTCCAAGTGAGTAGAAGTTATACCTAGCCCACCGGGTACACGACGTTGTTGTGGCGTTGAATCAACGCCGTAGCATCGTCGTGTGCTTGGTAGACTTGATACAATGTATTATCCTCCTACACCAAAAAGGGTGCTTGTTTTTTTACTGAATCATAATTTTCAAATGAAAAAGAATAGTAAAGTGCCCAAATTAAAATGATAAACCTTCCATTTTAACACGATGAATGTTTCATTTGAATGCTTGCATGATGTCCAACGCCATATCGTGAAACGCAATTTATTCTTTCTGACACAGTTGTAACCCATGCTTTATTATTTATCCATGCAGATGTAATCCGTGGTTTGTCCGATGTATAAAGCCTAATGTAACAAAGTCGCCCATGAAGCTGCAGGAGACTGTAGTGCTGGAGCAGCTGAGATACACAGGGATGCTGGAGACAATACGGATCAGGAAACAGGGGTATCCACTCAGACTGCCCTTCAAAATATTCGCAGACAGGTATTTACCCCTGGAAAGCTCACAACAACCTTTTATTTATTTGTGTCAATTGAAATTCTGTCGCCGCGATCCAAAAGTTCAAGTGACAAAAAAATATTTTTTTATGAAGTCACAAGTCACCCTGTATCTCAGTGTCACAAATATAAAGAGTGCGATGACCGTAGACGTTGCTGAATTTAGCAGATATAAAAATATCATCGATGGTACACATGGTACAGAAAACATTTTGTATCATTCTGATCGCGCAACATAAACATTAATTTATTTTTGATATTATCACTGCTCTTATTATCGAAATACAAATAGATATTGGATGACTTGCAAAAAACAATTGTATATCGCTACAAACGTAGAGCTGTTAGGATACAATAGTTTATGTACTTTTTAGTCCCCTTAGATATGAAAAGGTGTATCTGCCGCTCTACAAAGTGGCAGATACACCCTTTTATATCCAAGAGGACAAATTGGACTTGTCTGTAGTTGTGAAACACATTTTGTATTCTTTCAGGTATTTTATGTTGAGTTTCCAAGGCAACAAGTCCCCTAGCCCTTCCATGACCCAAGAACAAATCGACAAAGACGTTTGCCGCGATATACTGCAAGCCATGCAATCAAAATGGCGGATCTCCTGGCAGATTGGTAGAACTAAGGTGAAGCCAGCAAACACGAGACATCCGCCTATTACTGGTTTAACCCTTGAAGCGTTGAAGTCTGTTTTTTATAAACTGAAAGACCAAAGGGTTATCTCCATTTTGAAATCATCATAAACGTCTTAATCACCTCTTTCCGCTTCATTTGAAAACCTATGTTACGGTTCTACGATCCTTATAAATCGTCCATGAACGTCAGAATCTGACGTCTAAAGGCGGTCACCGCGATGAAAGGATTAATATTGGGCCGGCTCGCAGACGGTGAAACAGCAGTAAAACAGTATTGGGTTGATGTCTCATTTGACCTGCATTTGAATATAATCATTAGTTTAAAAGAAAATTACAAAATATATTTTACAAAACGTATAATGAAGCATTTTTACTAACTTGAAGTTGTGGATCGCGTCAGTGAGACACAAGTGAGAGAAATTGTTTACTCAGATAGCTTGGCGCTAAATCTAGTTATTGTTGATTATGACTCTTTAAGAGTTAATGTAGTTAATGTAGTAGCGATGGACGAGCACCTGTAATAACTTTAATAAATATAACTATAATAATTACTGATTGTGAATGTTTGGATATAGTCAATGTGTGAGGCAAATATTATGGCCTAATCCAATTGAAAACAGACTTTTCCCACAGAATAATCTATAAAACAAGAAGCATGTTTAGATATAATTTGCATCGTGGTTTATATTTGATGTAATTATGTTGAATTGGCATATATTTTATGTTGAAATAGTTATATTGTTTGGCCTGAAAGTAGTAAACATAGCTTCTCTAGGGTCGGAAACATCAATTTTATTTCCAACATCATTGAAATTGATCCACTATGAGTTATGTTATGACGAAAAGTAGTATATCTCCAACCTGCCAACGGTGGCTATTTTGAAAAATGGCGGTCATTTTGAAATTCAGTGGTTAGCACTTTTTTTTCAAATAAATATACATTTAGTAGTGGTAGTGATATTTCTAAATTTATATTTTTTTGAAAAAAAACTGTTAACCACTAACTTTCTAAATGACCGCCATTTTTAAAGATGGACGCCATATAAAACTTTTTCACTGATTCTTTTAGGTTTTTGTGAGGGAGTCTCTAGGCTACCACTTGGACCAGCAGAGGAACCGGCTGGTCCATAAAGCTGTGGGCAACATACAGAGATTTGTACGCGCTTATTTCGTCAGGAAGAAGTATTTGAAAGCTCTACGTGCAAGTATAGTCCTGCAGACTGCTGTGAAGACGTGGCTAGCCAGGTAACAATAAACTTTATCCTTAGAATTCCTACATTTCTTAACCCTTAGAACGCTGAATTATTTTGTATAAACCATGGGAACCGTGTGGTTTTATTTCATTTTAACATCATCATAAATGTCCTAGTTAGCTCTTTCTGCTTCATTTGAATACCTATGTGATAATTCTACGGCCAGTATAAATATTTTAATTCTTACAGTGCGGGAATCGTGTTTATACGTCAGAATCAGACGTCTACGGACGTCTGATTCTGACGTATCAGTTTGCCAGATGTAAGACATTTTTTCACTTTGAAAAAGTTGTTACGTAAGTGCTAAAAAAACTTAGTCTTATTATTGCTTAATAGTCAGTGCTTTATATTAAGGAATATCAGCCTCCTTCTTTACTTGTCAATTTTGGTATATTGTATATATACTATCGATTTATTTATTTTTAATTGTTTTTATCAGCACATCATATAGCAAATATTATAGGTGAACTAATGGATTTGCCTAATTAGATAGGAATGCCACATGTGATTTCTTAAATGTGATTAATTTTCACCCACCTGAAGTTGTGGATCGCGGTAGTGAAAATTTAAATGTATGTGTTGGCGATTTAAAGGCCATGTATTTCAAGTGTAACAGTCTCAGTTCCAGTGCAGTCGTCAATGTTTTTTCCATGGCGCGCACATACTTGACTTGATTGTAGGACTAAGTTTAAGAAGATCAGACTAGGCATTGTAAGAACACAATCTCAGTACAGGATGATATTACAGAGGAGACAATACATACAGGTCAGTAACCATGGTAACGACAGAAGAGGTAGCATTGGTAAATCAAGTGAACCGTCCGTCCACCGCTCGGTCTGTTAACGTGATAACTTGTACTCGAGCTTAGTTATTTCAACTCAGTTTCATTCACTTTAATCCTTAAAACGGCAAGTTATCTTAATTAAAAAAAATCCGTAAAAAAATTCACATATGAGTGACTTAATAGTTAATTTAAACATATTTTATTGACTAATTGAACATGTTGAAGCAAAACATATGGTTGAATTGAATATTCTCTAAGGGCCTTACCCTCGCATCTGGCTGCGGCGGCCATTGTTTATTTAAATAATACACAGCATGTCTACTTAATACATTAGATAAGTAATCTATAGTAGTAATTTTAAATTTAAATAAAGTGACTACATATATTGACATATCACTTTAGAAAATTTAATTTATCTGGAGTTATAACCATAGCCTACCGGTCTTAGATTAACCTGCAGCACTGATCAACATATGGCGCAAAAATTTTGCTTACATTCAGCCATTCTTTATGTGTGAAAATAGTGTGTTTGGGTTTTTGCTGGATTCTTATAAATATTCATAAAAAAATGTTTTTAAAAATCTGCAAATTAAAAAAACAATTAAATCATGATCTGCTGTATACTCTGCTTCATACAAAGCAAAATACCTAAATTGGTGTCTTCCCATACATTCCCTTTAATATTTGTACTTTAATATAAGTCCGTACACATGATATATACATGGATAGACATGAAATCTCTGCAGATTTATGCGTCCTAAAAAAAAAGAAAAATAGCTCACAGTATATAATATTATACAATTAAATAATGATGTGAATTATATGTACAATTATTTGCTAAAATATACACGATAATTACACTTAAGATCAAGCGCAGCCAACTAATTCCTGCCGCTCCAGAGCGGGTGTATATGGGGATCAGCACTTTTCGCACTCTAGCTCATTTTCCGTGCGATATGGTAAAATACATGTCCATTGAATAAGGTGTTCGTCTGAAGGCTCACACCTTATTCATTGGGCGAGTGCTAACTGTTCCCATATAAATACTCAAATGAACACCATTTGTACAAACAAATATGAAGCTGAATATATAATGCCAATAAAATTTGTCAGAGATTTTGTAGAAGATGCGCTGGTGATCAAACAATTCAAATTGAAATATATTTTTATTTTTATTAAATTTGATTTTGTTTGTGTTATATAACATTTCAGCTACATCTCCTTGTATTTTATTCCCAGCTGAAGGAGGAGAGACGTCGTGATTACCATGACAACCAGAAGAGACAGAGAGCGATGGAGGAGAGACAGAGTCAGGAGGGGTTGTGGACCCAGCAGCAGCACCAGAAAAAACAGGTAGGAGAATAATGAAGGGGATGAGGAGGGGTGATTAAGGGCATCAATACCATTTGTGCTGCACCAATCAATCAAAAAGTACAGTATTTATTGAGTAACCCGAACTCAAATTTTAACAAAATGCATCCTATAATAATATCAAATAAATCTCAGGAATTTTAATATTGGGTATACCAATGCGGTAAGTTTGGACAAAATTGGTGAGCTACCCCTTTCTGTCCCATGGTAGAACAATTATGAAATATTACAAAAAGACACAGGCAGTGTATCATGTGTATTAAGGTCTGTAATGTAAATATGGATATTGTATTCTTAACAACGATATATTATTCATATTCATACATTTAATTTATCTTTAATTTGGTATAGGATGACTCTTTCATCTAAAATTTGAGTTTGGGTGGTGAAAAAAAATCTCACAGCATGATCCATACTTCTCCATAGAAGGTGTTATGGCGAAGTCGAGGCCCAGTCATACCACCTTGCATGGGGAAGTATGTATGTAACATGAG
>CAXHKU010000222.1:0-44076 GCA_964017125.1 Flabesymbios commensalis
CACCAAATTTACAGGGAAGTTGCCGTAATACCAGACGATGGTGCCTGCAAAACTACATGGAAAACAGTTAAGAATTGACGTCTGAATTGACGTCTAAATGAATAACTTTTAATAATACTCAATCAAATTTCACACCAATCTCATTAATAACTTTTGCAGTAATTAATCAAACTTCGCCAAATTTACAGGGAAGTTGCCGTGCTATTACACGATGGTGCCTGCAAAACTACATGGGAAACAGCTAGGAATTGACGTCTGAATTGACGTCTAAATGAATAACTTTTAATAATACTCAAGCAAATTTCACACCAATCTCATTAATAACTTTTGCAGTAATTAATCAAACTTCGCCAAATTTACAGGGAAGTTGCCGTAATACCAGCCGATGGTGCCAGTAAAACTACATGGAAAACGGTTGAGAATTGACGTCTGAATTGACGTCTAAATGAATAACTTTTAATAATACTCAAGCAAATTTCACACCGATCTCATTAATAACTTTTGCAGTAATTAATCACACTTCGCCAAATTTACAGGGCAGTTGCCGTAATACCAGCCGATGGTGCCTGTAAAACTACATGGAAAACGGTTGAGAATTGACGTCTGAATTGACGTCTAAATGAATAACTTTTAATAATAGTCAATCAAATTTCACACCAAGCTCATTAATAACTTCTGCAATAATCAATCAAACTTCGCCAAATTTATACGGAAGTTGCCGTAATACCAGCCAATGGTGCCTGCAAAACTACATGAAAAACAGTTAAGAATTGACGTCTGAATTGACGTCTAAATGAATAACTTTTAATAATACTCAATCAAATTTCACACCAATCTCATTAATAACTTTTGCAGTAATTAATCAAACTTCGCCAAATTTACAGGGAAGTTGCCGTAATACCAGCCGATGGTGCCTGTAAAACTACATGGAAAACGGTTGAGAATTGACGTCTGAATTGACGTCTAAATGAATAACTTTTATTAATACTCAATCAAATTTCTCACCAATCTCATTAATAACTTTTGCAGTAATTAATCACACTTCGCCAAATTTACAGGGCAGTTGCCGTAATACCATCCGATGGTGCCTGTAAAATTACATGGAAAACGGTTGAGAATTGATGTCTGAATTGACGTCTAAATGAATAACTTTTAATAATACTCAATCAAATTTCACACCAATCTCATTAATAACTTTTGCAGTAATTAATCAAACTTCGCCAAATTTACAGGGAAGTTGCCGTGCTATTACACGATGGTGCCTGCAAAACTACATGGGAAACAGTTAAGAATTGACGTCTGAATTGACGTCTAAATGAATAACTTTTAATAATACTCAAGCAAATTTCACACCAATCTCATTAATAACTTTTGCAGTAATTAATCACACTTCGCCAAATTTACAGGGCAGTTGCCGTAATACCATCCGATGGTGCCTGTAAAATTACATGGAAAACGGTTGAGAATTGATGTCTGAATTGACGTCTAAATGAATAACTTTTAATAATACTCAATCAAATTTCACACCAATCTCATTAATAACTTTTGCAGTAATTAATCAAACTTCGCCAAATTTACAGGGAAGTTGCCGTGCTATTACACGATGGTGCCTGCAAAACTACATGGGAAACAGTTAAGAATTGACGTCTGAATTGACGTCTAAATGAATAACTTTTAATAATACTCAAGCAAATTTCACACCAATCTCATTAATAACTTTTGCAGTAATTAATCAAACTTCGCCAAATTTACAGGGCAGTTGCCGTAATACCAGCCGATGGTGCCAGCAAAACTACATGGAAAACGGTTGAGAATTGACGTCTGAATTGACGTCTAAATGAATAACTTTTAATAATACTCAAGCAAATTTCACACCAATCTCATTAATAACTTTTGCAGTAATTAATCACACTTCGCCAAATTTACAGGGCAGTTGCCGTAATACCAGCCGATGGTGCCTGTAAAACTACATGGAAAACGGTTGAGAATTGACGTCTGAATTGACGTCTAAATGAATAACTTTTAATAATAGTCAATCAAATTTCACACCAAGCTCATTAATAACTTCTGCAATAATCAATCAAACTTCGCCAAATTTATACGGAAGTTGCCGTAATACCAGCCAATGGTGCCAGCAAAACTACATGAAAAACAGTCAAGAATTGACGTCTGAATTGACGTCTAAATGAATAACTTTTAATAATACTCAATCAAATTTCACACCAATCTCATTAATAACTTTTGCAGTAATTAATCAAACTTCGCCAAATTTACAGGGAAGTTGCCGTAATACCAGCCGATGGTGCCTGTAAAACTACATGGAAAACGGTTGAGAATTGACGTCTGAATTGACGTCTAAATGAATAACTTTTATTAATACTCAATCAAATTTCTCACCAATCTCATTAATAACTTTTGCAGTAATTAATCACACTTCGCCAAATTTACAGGGCAGTTGCCGTAATACCATCCGATGGTGCCTGTAAAATTACATGGAAAACGGTTGAGAATTGATGTCTGAATTGACGTCTAAATGAATAACTTTTAATAATACTCAATCAAATTTCACACCAATCTCATTAATAACTTTTGCAGTAATTAATCACACTTCGCCAAATTTACAGGGCAGTTGCCGTAATACCAGCCGATGGTGCCTGTAAAACTACATGGAAAACGGTTGAGAATTGACGTCTGAATTGACGTCTAAATGAATAACTTTTAAT
This sequence comes from Flabesymbios commensalis, assembly GCA_964017125.1. NCBI lineage: Eukaryota > Metazoa > Annelida > Polychaeta > Terebellida > Flabelligeridae > Flabesymbios > Flabesymbios commensalis. The sequence continues at coordinate 2,724 of CAXHKU010000222.1, forward strand.
AATGGTCAATCAAATTTCACACCAAGCTCATTAATAACTTCTGCAATAATCAATCAAACTTCGTCAAATTTATACGGAAGTTGCCGTAATACCAGCCAATGGTGCCTGCAAAACTACATGAAAAACAGTTAAGAATTGACGTCTGAATTGACGTCTAAATGAATAACTTTTAATAATACTCAATCAAATTTCACACCAATCTCATTAATAACTTTTGCAGTAATTAATCAAACTTCGCCAAATTTACAGGGAAGTTGCCGTAATACCAGCCGATGGTGCCTGTAAAACTACATGGAAAACGGTTGAGAATTGACGTCTGAATTGACGTCTAAATGAATAACTTTTATTAATACTCAATCAAATTTCTCACCAATCTCATTAATAACTTTTGCAGTAATTAATCACACTTCGCCAAATTTACAGGGCAGTTGCCGTAATACCATCCGATGGTGCCTGTAAAATTACATGGAAAACGGTTGAGAATTGATGTCTGAATTGACGTCTAAATGAATAACTTTTAATAATACTCAATCAAATTTCACACCAATCTCATTAATAACTTTTGCAGTAATTAATCAAACTTCGCCAAATGTACAGGGCGCTTGCCGTAATACCAGCCGATGGTGCCTGTAAAATTACATGTAAAACGGTTGAGAATTGACGTCTGAATTGATGTCTAAATGAATAACTTTTAATAATACTCAAGCAAATTTCACACCAATCTCATTAATAACTTTTGCAGTAATTAATCACACTTCGCCAAATTTACAGGGCAGTTGCCGTAATACCAGCCGATGGTGCCTGTAAAACTACATGGAAAACGGTTGAGAATTGACGTCTGAATTGACGTCTAAATAAATAACTTTTAATAATAGTCAATCAAATTTCACACCAAGCTCATTAATAACTTCTGCAATAATCAATCAAACTTCGCCAAATTTACACGGAAGTTGCCGTAATACCAGCCGATGGTGCCTGCAAAACTACATGGAAAACAGTTAAGAATTGACGTCTGAATTGACGTCTAAATGAATAACTTTTAATAATACTCAAGCAAATTTCACACCAATCTCATCAATAACTTTTGCAGTAATTAAGAACACTTCGCCAAATTTACAGGGCAGTTGCCGTAATATCAGCCGATGGTGCCTGTAAAATTACATGGAAAACGGTTGAGAATTGACGTCTGAATTGACGTCTAAATGAATAACTTTTAATAATACTCAATCAAATTTCACACCAATCTCATTAATAACTTTTGCAGTAATTAATCAAACTTCGCCAAATTTACAGGGCAGTTGCCGTAATGCCAGCCGATGGTGCCTGTAAAATTACATGTAAAACGGTTGAGAATTGACGTCTGAATTGATGTCTAAATGAATAACTTTTAATAATACTCAAGCAAATTTCACACCAATCTCATTAATAACTTTTGCAGTAATTAATCACACTTCGCCAAATTTACAGCGCAGTTGCCGTAATACCAGCCGATGGTGCCTGTAAAACTACATGGAAAACGGTTGAGAATTGACGTCTGAATTGACGTCTAAATGAATAACTTTTAATAATAGTCAATCAAATTTCACACCAAGCTCATTAATAACTTCTGCAATAATCAATCAAACTTCGCCAAAATTACACGGAAGTTGCCGTAATACCTGCCGATGGTGCCTGCAAAACTACATGGAAAACAGTTAAGAATTGACGTCTGAATTGACGTCTAAATGAATAACTTTTAATAATACTCAATCAAATTTCACACCAATCTCATCAATAACTTTTGCAGTAATTAATCACACTTCGCCAAATTTACAGGGCAGTTGCCGTAATACCAGCCGATGGTGCCTGTAAAATTACATGGAAAACGGTTGAGAATTGACGTCTGAATTGACGTCTAAATAAATACCTTTTAATAATACTCAATCAAATTTCACACCAATCTCATTAATAACTTTTGCAGTAATTGAGCAAACTTCGCCAAATTTACAGGGAAGTTGCCGTAATACCAGACGATGGTGCCTGCAAAACTACATGGGAAACAGTCAAGAATTGACGTCTGAATTGACGTCTAAATGAATAACTTTTAATAATACTCAAGCAAAGTTCAGACCAATCTCATTAATAACTTTTGCAGTAATTAATCACACTTCGCCAAATTTACAGGGCAGTTGCCGTAATACCAGCCGATGGTGCCTGTAAAACTACATGGAAAACGGTTGAGAATTGACGTCTGAATTGACGTCTAAATGAATAACTTTTATTAATACTCAAGCAAATTTCACACCAATCTCATTAATAACTTTTGCAGTAATTAATCAAACTTCGCCAAATTTACCGGGAAGTTGCCGTAATACCAGACGATGGTGCCTGCAAAACTACATGGAAAACGGTTGAGAATTGACGTCTGAATTGACGTCTAAATGAATAACTTTTAATAATAGTCAATCAAATTTCACACCAAGCTCATTAATAACTTCTGCAATAATTAATCAAACTTCGCCAAATTTACACGGAAGTTGCCGTAATACCAGCCAATGGTGCCTGCGAAATTACATGGAAAACGGTTGAGAATTGACGTCTGAATTGACGTCTAAATGAATAACTTTTAATAATACTCAATCAAATTTCTCACCAATCTCATTAATAACTTTTGCAGTAATTAATCACACTTCGCCAAATTTACAGGGCAGTTGCCGTAATACCAGCCGATGGTGCCTGTAAAATTACATGGAAAACGGTTGAGAATTGATGTCTGAATTGACGTCTAAATGAATAACTTTTAATAATACTCAATCAAATTTCACACCAATCTCATTAATAACTTTTGCAGTAATTGAGCAAACTTCGCCAAATTTACAGGGAAGTTGCCGTAATACCAGACGATGGTGCCTGCAAAACTACATGTAAAACGGTTGAGAATTGACGTCTGAATTGATGTCTAAATGAATAACTTTTAATAATACTCAAGCAAAGTTCAGACCAATCTCATTAATAACTTTTGCAGTAATTAATCACACTTCGCCAAATTTACAGGGCAGTTGCCGTAATACCAGCCGATGGTGCCTGTAAAACTACATGGAAAACGGTTGAGAATTGACGTCTGAATTGACGTCTAAATGAATAACTTTTAATAATACTCAAGCAAATTTCACACCAATCTCATCAATAACTTTTGCAGTAATTAATCAAACTTCGCCAAATTTACAGGGAAGTTGCCGTAATACCAGACGATGGTGCCTGCAAAACTACATGGAAAACGGTTGAGAATTGACGTCTGAATTGACGTCTAAATGAATAACTTTTAATAATAGTCAATCAAATTTCACACCAAGCTCATTAATAACTTCTGCAATAATCAATCAAACTTCGCCAAATTTACACGGAAGTTGCCGTAATACCAGCCGATGGTGCCTGCAAAATTACATGGAAAACGGTTGAGAATTGACGTCTGAATTGACGTCTAAATGAATAACTTTTAATAATACTCAATCAAATTTCTCACCAATCTCATTAATAACTTTTGCAGTAATTAATCACACTTCGCCAAATTTACAGGGCAGTTGCCGTAATACCAGCCGAAGGTGCCTGTAAAATTACATGGAAAACGGTTGAGAATTGATGTCTGAATTGACGTCTAAATGAATAACTTTTAATAATACTCAATCAAATTTCACACCAATCTCATTAATAACTTTTGCAGTAATTAATCAAACTTCGCCAAATTTACAGGGCACTTGCCGTAATACCAGCCGATGGTGCCTGTAAAATTACATGTAAAACGGTTGAGAATTGACGTCTGAATTGATGTCTAAATGAATAACTTTTAATAATACTCAAGCAAATTTCACACCAATCTCATTAATAACTTTTGCAGTAATTAATCACACTTCGCCAAATTTACAGGGCAGTTGCCGTAATACCAGCCGATGGTGCCTGTAAAACTACATGGAAAACGGTTGAGAATTGACGTCTGAATTGACGTCTAAATGAATAACTTTTAATAATAGTCAATCAAATTTCACACCAAGCTCATTAATAACTTCTGCAATAATCAATCAAACTTCGCCAAATTTACACGGAAGTTGCCGTAATACCAGCCGATGGTGCCTGCAAAACTACATGGAAAACAGTTAAGAATTGACGTCTGAATTGACGTCTAAATGAATAACTTTTAATAATACTCAATCAAATTTCACACCAATCTCATCAATAACTTTTGCAGTAATTAAGCACACTTCGCCAAATTTACAGGGCAGTTGCCGTAATATCAGCCGATGGTGCCTGTTAAATTACATGGAAAACGGTTGGGAATTGACGTCTGAATTGACGTCTAAATGAATAACTTTTAATAATACTCAATTAAATTTCACACCAATCTCATTAATAACTTTTGCAGTAATTAATCACACTTCGCCAAATTTACAGCGCAGTTGCCGTAATACCAGCCGATGGTGCCTGTAAAACTACATGGAAAACGGTTGAGAATTGACGTCTGAATTGACGTCTAAATGAATAACTTTTAATAATACTCAAGCAAATTTCACACCAATCTCATTAACAACTTTTGCAGTAATTAATCAAACTTCGCCAAATTTACAGGGAAGTTGCCGTAATACCAGACGATGGTTCCTGCAAAACTACATGGGAAACAGTTAAGAATTGACGTCTGAATTGACGTCTAAATGAATAACTTTTAATAATACTCAAGCAAATTTCACACCAATTTCATTAATAACTTTTGCAGTAATTAATCACACTTCGCCAAATTTACAGGGCAGTTGCCGTAATACCAGCCGATGGTGCCTGTAAAATAACATGGAAAACGGTTGAGAATTGACGTCTGAATTGACGTCTAAATGAATAACTTGTAATAATACTCAATCAAATTTCACACCAATCTCATTAATAACTTTTGCAGTAATTAATCAAACTTCGCCAAATTTACAGGGAAGTTGCCGTAATACCAGACGATGGTGCCTGCAAAACTACATGGGAAACAGTTGAGAATTGACGTCTGAATTGACGTCTAAATGAATAACTTTTAATAATACTCAAGCAAATTTCACACCAATCTCATTAATAACTTTTGCAGTAATTAATCACACTTCGTCAAATTTACAGGGCAGTGGCCGTAGTACCAGCCGATGGTGCCTGTAAAACTACATGGAAAACGGTTGAGAATTGACGTCTGAATTGACGTCTAAATGAATAACTTTTAATAATACTCAAGCAAATTTCACTCCGATCTCATTAATAACTTTTGCAGTAATTAATCAAACTTCGCCAAATTTACAGGGCAGTTGCCGTAATACCAGCCGATGGTGCCTGTAAAACTACATGGAAAACGGATGAGAATTGACGTCTGAATTGACGTCTAAATGAATAACTTTTAATAATACTCAATCAAATTTCACACCAATCTCATTAATAACTTTTGCAGCAATTAATCAAACTTCGCCAAATTTACAGGGAAGCTGCCGTGATAATAGACGATGGTGCCTGCAAAACTACATGGGAAACAGTTAAGAATTGACGTCTGAATTGACGTCTAAATGAATAACTTTTAATAATACTCAAGCAAATTTCACTCCGATCTCATTAATTACTTTTGCAGTAATTAATCAAACTTCGCCAAATTTACAGGGCAGTTGCCGTTATACCAGCCGATGGTGCCTGTGAAATAACATGGAAAACGGTTGAGAATTGACGTCTGAATTGACGTCTATATAAATAACTTTTAATAATACTCAATCAATTTTCACACCAATCTCATTAATAACTTTTGCAGTAATTAATCAAACTTCGCCAAATTTACACGGAAGTTGCCGTAATACCAGCCGATGGTGCCTGCAAAACTACATGGAAAACAGTTAAGAATTGACTTCTGAATTGACGTCTAAATGAATAACTTTTAATAATACTCAATCAAATTTCACACCAATCTCATTAATAACTTTTGCAGTAATTAATCAAACTTCGCCAAATTTACAGGGAAGTTGCCGTAATACCAGCCGATGGTGCCTGTAAAACTACATGGAAAACGGTTGAGAATTGACGTCTGAATTGACGTCTAAATGAATAACTTTTAATAATAGTCAATCAAATTTCACACCAAGCTCATTAATAACTTCTTCAATCATCAATCAAACTTCGCCAAATTTACACGGAAGTTGCCGTAATACCAGCCGATGGTGCCTGCAAAACTACATGGAAAACGGTTGAGAATTGACGTCTGAATTGACGTCTAAATGAATAACTTTTAATAATACTCAATCAAATTTCACACCAATCTCATTAATAACTTTTGTAGTAATTAATCACACTTCGCCAAATTTACAGGGCAGTTGCCGTAATACCAGCCGATGGTGCCTGTAAAATTACATGGAAAACGGTTGAGAATTGACGTCTGAATTGACGTCTAAATGAATAACTATTAATAATACTCAATCAAATTTCACACCAAGCTCATTAATAACTTCTGCAATAATCAATCAAACTTCGCCAAATTTACTGGGAAGTTGCCGTAATACTAGACGATGGTGCCTGCAAAACTACATGGGAAACAGTTAAGAATTGACGTCTGAATTGACGTCTACATGAATAACTTTTAATAATACTCAAGCAAATTTCACACCAATCTCATTAATAACTTTTGCAGTAATTATTCACACTTCGCCAAATTTACAGGGCAGTTGCCGTAATACCAGCCGATGGTGCCTGTAAAATAACATGGAAAACGGCTGAGAATTAACGTCTGAATTGACGTCTAAATGAATAACTTTTAATAATACTCAAGCAAATTTCACACCAATCTCATTAATAACTTTTGCAGTAATTATTCACACTTCGCCAAATTTACAGGGCAGTTGCCGTAATACCAGCCGATGGTGCCTGTAAAATAACATGGAAAACGGCTGAGAATTAACGTCTGAATTGACGTCTAAATGAATAACTTTTAATAATACTCAATCAAATTTCACACCAATCTCATTAATAACTTTTGCAGTAATTAATCAAACTTCGCCAAATTTACAGGGAAGTTGCCGTAATACCAGACGATGGTGCCTGCAAAACTACATGGGAAACAGTTGAGAATTGACGTCTGAATTGATGTCTAAATGAATAACTTTTAATAATACTCAAGCAAATTTCACACCAATCTCATTAATAACTTTTGCAGTAATTAATCACACTTCGCCAAATTTACAGGGCAGTTGCCGTAATACCAGCCGATGGTGCCTGTAAAACTACATGGAAAACGGTTGAGAATTGACCTCTGAATTGACGTCTAAATGAATAACTTTTAATAATACTCAATCAAATTTCACAACAATCTCATTAATAACTTTTGCAGTAATTGATCAAACTTCGCCAAATTTACAGGGAAGTTGCCGTAATACTAGACGATGGTGCCTGCAAAACTACATGGGAAACAGTTAAGAATTGACGTCTGAATTGACGTCTAAATGAATAACTTTTAATAATACTCAAGCAAATTTCACACCAATCTCATTAATAACTTTTACAGTAATTAATCACACTTCGCCATATTTACAGGGCAGTTGCCGTAATACCAGCCGATGGTGCCTGTAAAATAACATGGAAAACGGTTGAGAATTGACGTCTGAATTGACGTCTAAATGAATAACTTTTAATAATAGTCAATCAAATTTCACACCAAGCTCATTAATAACTTCTGCAATAATCAATCAAACTTCGCCAAATTTACACGGAAGTTGCCGTAATACCAGCCGATGGTGCCTTCAAAACTACATGAAAAACAGTTAAGAATTGACGTCTGAATTGACGTCTAAATGAATAACTTTTAATAATACTCAATCAAATTTCACACCAATCTCATTAATAACTTTTGCAGTAATTAATCAAACTTCGCCAAATTTACAGGGAAGTTGCCGTAATACCAGCCGATGGTGCCTGTAAAACTACATGGAAAACGGTTGAGAATTGACGTCTGAATTGACGTCTAAATGAATAACTTTTAATAATAGTCAATCAAATTTCACACCAAGCTCATTAATAACTTCTGCAATAATCAATCAAACTTCGCCAAATTCTCACGGAAGTTGCCGTAATACCAACCGATGGTGCCTGCAAAACTACATGGAAAACGGTTGAGAATTGACGTCTGAATTGACGTCTAAATGAATAACTTTTAATAATACTCAATCAAATTTCACACCAATCTCATTAATAACTTTTGCAGTAATTAATCACACTTCGCCAAATTTAAAATGCAGTTGCCGTAATACCAGCCGATGGTGCCTGTAAAATTACATGGAAAACGGTTGAGAATTGATGTCTGAATTGACGTCTAAATGAATAACTTTTAATAATAGTCAATCAAATTTCACACCAAGCTCATTAATAACTTCTGCAATAATCAATCAAACTTCGCCAAATTCTCACGGAAGTTGCCGTAATACCAGCCGATGGTGCCTGCAAAACTACATGGAAAACGGTTGAGAATTGACGTCTGAATTGACGTCTAAATGAATAACTTTTAATAATACTCAATCAAATTTCACACCAATCTCATTAATAACTTTTGCAGTAATTAATCACACTTCGCCAAATTTAAAGGGCAGTTGCCGTAATACCAGCCGATGGTGCCTGTAAAATTACATGGAAAACGGTTGAGAATTGATGTCTGAATTGACGTCTAAATGAATAACTTTTAATAATACTCAATCAAATTTCACACCAATCTCATTAATAACTTTTGCAGTAATTAATCAAACTTCGCCAAATTTACAGGGAAGTTGCCGTAATACCAGCCGATGGTGCCTGTAAAATTACATGTAAAACGGTTGAGAATTGACGTCTGAATTGATGTCTAAATGAATAACTTTTAATAATACTCAAGCAAATTTCACACCAATCTCATCAATAACTTTTGCAGTAATTAAGCACACTTCGCCAAATTTACAGGGCAGTTGCCGTAATATCAGCCGATGGTGCCTGTAAAATTACATGGAAAACGGTTGAGAATTGACGTCTGAATTGACGTCTAAATAAATAACTTTTAATAATACTCAAGCAAATTTCACACCAATCTCATTAATAACCTTTGCAGTAATTATTCAAACTTCGCCAAATTTACAGGGAAGTTGCCGTAATACCAGACGATGGTGCCTGCAAAACTACATGGGAAACAGTTAAGAATTGCCGTCTGAATTGACGTCTAAATGAATAACTTTTAATAATACTCAAGCAAATTTCACACCAATCTCATTAATAACTTTTGCAGTAATTAATCACACTTCGCCAAATTTACAGGGCAGTTGCCGTAATACCAGCCGATGGTGCCTGTAAAACTACATGGAAAACGGTTGAGAATTGACGTCTGAATTGACGTCTAAATGAATAACTTTTAATAATAGTCAATCAAACTTCACACCAAGCTCATCAATAACTTTTGCAGTAATTAATCACACTTCGCCAAATTTACAGGGCAGTTGCCGTAATACCAGCCGATGGTGCCTGTAAAACTACATGGAAAACGGTTGAGAATTGACGTCTGAATTGACGTCTAAATGAATAACTTTTAATAATAGTCAATCAAACTTCACACCAAGCTCATCAATAACTTCTGCAATAATCAATCAAACTTCGCCAAATTTACACGGAAGTTGCCGTAATACCAGCCGATGGTGCCTGCAAAACTACATGGAAAACAGTTAAGAATTGACGTCTGAATTGACGTCTAAATGAATAACTTTTAATAATACCTAATCAAATTTCACACCAATCTCATCAATAACTTTTGCAGTAATTAAGCACACTTCGCCAAATTTACAGGGCAGTTGCCGTAATATCAGCCGATGGTGCCTGTAAAATTACATGGAAAACGGTTGAGAATTGACGTCTGAATTGACGTCTAAATGAATAACTTTTAATAATACTCAATCAAATTTCACACCAATGTCATTAATAACTTTTGCAGTAATTGATCAAACTTCGCCAAATTTACAGGGAAGTTGCCGTAATACCAGACGATGGTGCCTGCAAAACTACATGGGAAACAGTTAAGAATTGACGTCTGAATTGACGTCTAAATGAATAACTTTTAATAATACTCAAGCAAATTTCACACCAATCTCATTAAAAACTTTTGCAGTAATTAATCACACTTCGCCAAATTTACAGGGCAGTTGCCGTAATACCAGCCGATGGTGCCTGTAAAACTACATGGAAAACGGTTGAGAATTGACGTCTGAATTGACGTCTAAATGAATAACTTTAATAATACACAAGCAAATTTCACACCAATCTCATTAATGACTTTTGCAGTAATTAATCACACTTCGCCAAATTTACAGGGCAGTTGCCGTAATACCAGCCGATGGTGCCTGTAAAATTACATGGAAAACGGTTGAGAATTGACGTCTGAATTGACGTCTAAATGAATAACTTTTAATAATACTCAAGCAAATTTCACACCAATCTCATTAATAACTTTTGCAGTAAATAATCACACTTCGCCAAATTTACAGGGCAGTTGCCGTAATACCAGCCGATGGTGCCTGTAAAATTACATGGAAAACGGTTGAGAATTGACGTCTGAATTGACGTCTAAATGAATAACTTTTAATAATACTCAAGCAAATTTCACACCAATCTCATTAATAACTTTTGCAGTAATTGATCAAACTTCGCCAAATTTACAGGGAAGTTGCCGTAATACCAGACGATGGTGCCTGCAAAACTACATGGGAAACAGTTAAGAATTGACGTCTGAATTGACGTCTAAATGAATAACTTTTAATAATACTCAAGCAAATTTCACACCAATCTCATTAAAAACTTTTGCAGTAATTAATCACACTTCGCCAAATTTACAGGGCAGTTGCCGTAATACCAGCCGATGGTGCCTGTAAAACTACATGGAAAACGGTTGAGAATTGACGTCTGAATTGACGTCTAAATGAATAACTTTTAATAATACACAAGCAAATTTCACACCAATCTCATTAATGACTTTTGCAGTAATTAATCACACTTCGCCAAATTTACAGGGCAGTTGCCGTAATACCAGCCGATGGTGCCTGTAAAATAACATGGAAAACGGTTGAGAATTGACGTCTGAATTGACGTCTAAATGAATAACTTTTAATAATACTCAATCAAATTTCACACCAATCTCATTAATAACTTTTGCAGTAATTAATCAAACTTCGCCAAATTTACAGGGAAGTTGCCGTGATATTAGACGATGGTGCCTGCAAAACTACATGGGAAACAGTTAAGAATTGACGTCTGAATTGACGTCTAAATGAATAACTTTTAATAATACTCAAGCAAATTTCACACCAATCTCATTAATAACTTTTGCAGTAATTAATCACACTTCGCCAAATTTACAGGGCAGTTGCCGTAATACCAGCCGATGGTGCCTGTAAAATAACATGGAAAACGGTTGAGAAATGACGTCTGAATTGACGTCTAAATAAATAACTTTTAATAATACTCAATCAAATTTCACACCAATCTCATTAATAACTTTTGCAGTAATTAATCAAACTTCGCCAAATTTACAGGGAAGTTGCCGTAATAGCAGACGATGGTGCCTGCAAAACTACATGGCAAACAGTTGAGAATTGACGTCTGAATTGACGTCTAAATGAATAACTTTTAATAATACTCAAGCAAATTTCACACCAATCTCATTAATAACTTTTGCAGTAATTGATCACACTTCGCCAAATTTACAGGACAGTGGCCGTAGTACCAGCCGATGGTGCCTGTAAAACTACATGGAAAACGGTTGAGAATTGAAGTCTGAATTGACGTCTAAATGAATAACTTTTAACAATACTCAATCAAATTTCACACCAATCTCATTAATAACTTTTGCAGTAATTAATCAAACTTCGCCAAATTCACAGGGCAGTTGCCGTAATACCAGCCGAGGGTGCCTGTAAAACAACATGGAAAACAGTTGAGAATTGACGTCTGAATTGACGTCTAAATGAATAACTTTTAATAATAGTCAATCAAATTTCACACCAAGCTCATTAATAACTTCTGCAATAATCAATCAAACTTCGCCAAATTTACACGGAAGTTGCCGTAATACCAGCCGATGGTGCCTGCAAAACTACATGGAAAACGGTTGAGAATTGACGTCTGAATTGACGTCTAAATGAATAACTTTTAATAATACTCAATCAAATTTCACACCAATCTCATTAATAACTTTTGCAGTAATTAATCACACTTCGCCAAATTTACAGGGCAGTTGCCGTAATACCAGCCGATGGTGCCTGTAAAACTACATGGAAAACGGTTGAGAATTGACGTCTGAATTGACGTCTAAATGAATAACTTTTAATAATAGTCAATCAAATTTCACACCAAGCTCATTAATAACTTCTGCAATAATCAATCAAACTTCGCCAAATTTACAGGGAAGTTGCCGTAATACTAGACGATGGTGCCTGCAAAACTACATGGGAAACAGTTAAGAATTGACGTCTGAATTGACGTCTAAATGAATAACTTTTAATAATACTCAAGCAAATTTCACACCAATCTCATTAAAAACTTTTGCAGTAATTAATCACACTTCGCCAAATTTACAGGGCAGTTGCCGTAATACCAGCCGATGGTGCCTGTAAAACTACATGGAAAACGGTTGAGAATTGACGTCTGAATTGACGTCTAAATGAATAACTTTTAATAATACTCAAGCAAATTTCACACCAATCTCATTAATAACTTTTGCAGTAATTAATCACACTTCGCCAAATTTACAGGGCAGTTGCCGTAATACCAGCCGATGGTGCCTGTAAAATAACATGGAAAACGGTTGAGAATTGACGTCTGAATTGACGTCTAAATGAATAACTTTTAATAATACTCAATCAAATTTCACACCAATCTCATTAATAACTTTTGCAGTAATTAATCAAACTTCGCCAAATTTACAGGGAAGTTGCCGTGATATTAGACCATGGTGCCTGCAAAACTACATGGGAAACAGTGAAGAATTGACGTCTGAATTGACGTCTAAATGAATAACTTTTAATAATACTCAATCAAATTTCACACCAATCTCATTAATAACTTTTGCAGTAATTAATCACACTTCGCCAAATTTACAGGGCAGTTGCCGTAATACCAGCCGATGGTGCCTGTAAAATAACATGGAAAACGGTTGAGAAATGACGTCTGAATTGACGTCTAAATAAATAACTTTTAATAATACTCAATCAAATTTCACACCAATCTCATTAATAACTTTTGCAGTAATTAATCAAACTTCGCCAAATTTACAGGGCAGTTGCCGTAATACCAGCCGATGGTGCCTGTAAAACTACATGGAAAACGGTTGAGAATTGACGTCTGAATTGACGTCTAAATGAATAACTTTAATAATACACAAGCAAATTTCACACCAATCTCATTAATGACTTTTGCAGTAATTAATCACACTTCGCCAAATTTACAGGGCAGTTGCCGTAATACCAGCCGATGGTGCCTGTAAAATTACATGGAAAACGGTTGAGAATTGACGTCTGAATTGACGTCTAAATGAATAACTTTTAATAATACTCAAGCAAATTTCACACCAATCTCATTAATAACTTTTGCAGTAAATAATCACACTTCGCCAAATTTACAGGGCAGTTGCCGTAATACCAGCCGATGGTGCCTGTAAAATTACATGGAAAACGGTTGAAAATTGACGTCTGAATTGACGTCTAAATGAATAACTTTTAATAATACTCAAGCAAATTTCACACCAATCTCATTAATAACTTTTGCAGTAATTGATCAAACTTCGCCAAATTTACAGGGAAGTTGCCGTAATACCAGACGATGGTGCCTGCAAAACTACATGGGAAACAGTTAAGAATTGACGTCTGAATTGACGTCTAAATGAATAACTTTTAATAATACTCAAGCAAATTTCACACCAATCTCATTAAAAACTTTTGCAGTAATTAATCACACTTCGCCAAATTTACAGGGCAGTTGCCGTAATACCAGCCGATGGTGCCTGTAAAACTACATGGAAAACGGTTGAGAATTGACGTCTGAATTGACGTCTAAATGAATAACTTTTAATAATACACAAGCAAATTTCACACCAATCTCATTAATGACTTTTGCAGTAATTAATCACACTTCGCCAAATTTACAGGGCAGTTGCCGTAATACCAGCCGATGGTGCCTGTAAAATAACATGGAAAACGGTTGAGAATTGACGTCTGAATTGACGTCTAAATGAATAACTTTTAATAATACTCAATCAAATTTCACACCAATCTCATTAATAACTTTTGCAGTAATTAATCAAACTTCGCCAAATTTACAGGGAAGTTGCCGTGATATTAGACGATGGTGCCTGCAAAACTACATGGGAAACAGTTAAGAATTGACGTCTGAATTGACGTCTAAATGAATAACTTTTAATAATACTCAAGCAAATTTCACACCAATCTCATTAATAACTTTTGCAGTAATTAATCACACTTCGCCAAATTTACAGGGCAGTTGCCGTAATACCAGCCGATGGTGCCTGTAAAATAACATGGAAAACGGTTGAGAAATGACGTCTGAATTGACGTCTAAATAAATAACTTTTAATAATACTCAATCAAATTTCACACCAATCTCATTAATAACTTTTGCAGTAATTAATCAAACTTCGCCAAATTTACAGGGAAGTTGCCGTAATAGCAGACGATGGTGCCTGCAAAACTACATGGCAAACAGTTGAGAATTGACGTCTGAATTGACGTCTAAATGAATAACTTTTAATAATACTCAAGCAAATTTCACACCAATCTCATTAATAACTTTTGCAGTAATTAATCACACTTCGCCAAATTTACAGGACAGTGGCCGTAGTACCAGCCGATGGTGCCTGTAAAACTACATGGAAAACGGTTGAGAATTGAAGTCTGAATTGACGTCTAAATGAATAACTTTTAACAATACTCAATCAAATTTCACACCAATCTCATTAATAACTTTTGCAGTAATTAATCAAACTTCGCCAAATTCACAGGGCAGTTGCCGTAATACCAGCCGAGGGTGCCTGTAAAACAACATGGAAAACAGTTGAGAATTGACGTCTGAATTGACGTCTAAATGAATAACTTTTAATAATAGTCAATCAAATTTCACACCAAGCTCATTAATAACTTCTGCAATAATCAATCAAACTTCGCCAAATTTACACGGAAGTTGCCGTAATACCAGCCGATGGTGCCTGCAAAACTACATGGAAAACGGTTGAGAATTGACGTCTGAATTGACGTCTAAATGAATAACTTTTAATAATACTCAATCAAATTTCACACCAATCTCATTAATAACTTTTGCAGTAATTAATCACACTTCGCCAAATTTACAGGGCAGTTGCCGTAATACCAGCCGATGGTGCCTGTAAAACTACATGGAAAACGGTTGAGAATTGACGTCTGAATTGACGTCTAAATGAATAACTTTTAGTAATAGTCAATCAAATTTCACACCAAGCTCATTAATAACTTCTGCAATAATCAATCAAACTTCGCCAAATTTACAGGGAAGTTGCCGTAATACTAGACGATGGTGCCTGCAAAACTACATGGGAAACAGTTAAGAATTGACGTCTGAATTGACGTCTAAATGAATAACTTTTAATAATACTCAAGCAAATTTCACACCAATCTCATTAAAAACTTTTGCAGTAATTAATCACACTTCGCCAAATTTACAGGGCAGTTGCCGTAATACCAGCCGATGGTGCCTGTAAAACTACATGGAAAACGGTTGAGAATTGACGTCTGAATTGACGTCTAAATGAATAACTTTTAATAATACTCAAGCAAATTTCACACCAATCTCATTAATAACTTTTGCAGTAATTAATCACACTTCGCCAAATTTACAGGGCAGTTGCCGTAATACCAGCCGATGGTGCCTGTAAAATAACATGGAAAACGGTTGAGAATTGACGTCTGAATTGACGTCTAAATGAATAACTTTTAATAATACTCAATCAAATTTCACACCAATCTCATTAATAACTTTTGCAGTAATTAATCAAACTTCGCCAAATTTACAGGGAAGTTGCCGTGATATTAGACCATGGTGCCTGCAAAACTACATGGGAAACAGTGAAGAATTGACGTCTGAATTGACGTCTAAATGAATAACTTTTAATAATACTCAATCAAATTTCACACCAATCTCATTAATAACTTTTGCAGTAATTAATCACACTTCGCCAAATTTACAGGGCAGTTGCCGTAATACCAGCCGATGGTGCCTGTAAAATAACATGGAAAACGGTTGAGAAATGACGTCTGAATTGACGTCTAAATAAATAACTTTTAATAATACTCAATCAAATTTCACACCAATCTCATTAATAACTTTTGCAGTAATTAATCAAACTTCGCCAAATTTACAGGGAAGTTGCCGTAATACCAGACGATGGTGCCTGCAAAACTACATGGGAAACAGTTGAGAATTGACGTCTGAATTGACGTCTAAATGAATAACTTTTAATAATACTCAAGCAAATTTCAAACCAATCTCATTAATAACTTTTGCAGTAATTAATCACACTTCGCCAAATTTACAGGGCAGTGGCCGTAGTACCAGCCGATGGTGCCTGTAAAACTACATGGAAAACGGTTGAGAATTGACGTCTGAATTGACGTCTAAATGAATAACTTTTAACAATACTCAAGCAAATTTCACACCAATCTCATTAATAACTTTTGCAGTAATTAATCACACTTCGCCAAATTTACAGGGCAGTTGCCGTAATACCAGCCGATGGTGCCTGTAAAATAACATGGAAAACGGTTGAGAAATGACGTCTGAATTGACGTCTAAATAAATAACTTTTAATAATACTCAATCAAATTTCACACCAATCTCATTAATAACTTTTGCAGTAATTAATCAAACTTCGCCAAATTTACAGGGAAGTTGCCGTAATAGCAGACGATGGTGCCTGCAAAACTACATGGCAAACAGTTGAGAATTGACGTCTGAATTGACGTCTAAATGAATAACTTTTAATAATACTCAAGCAAATTTCACACCAATCTCATTAATAACTTTTGCAGTAATTAATCACACTTCGCCAAATTTACAGGACAGTGGCCGTAGTACCAGCCGATGGTGCCTGTAAAACTACATGGAAAACGGTTGAGAATTGAAGTCTGAATTGACGTCTAAATGAATAACTTTTAACAATACTCAATCAAATTTCACACCAATCTCATTAATAACTTTTGCAGTAATTAATCAAACTTCGCCAAATTCACAGGGCAGTTGCCGTAATACCAGCCGATGGTGCCTGTAAAACTACATGGAAAACAGTTGAGAATTGACGTCTGAATTGACGTCTAAATGAATAACTTTTAATAATAGTCAATCAAATTTCACACCAAGCTCATTAATAACTTCTGCAATAATCAATCAAACTTCGCCAAATTTACACGGAAGTTGCCGTAATACTAGACGATGGTGCCTGCAAAACTACATGGGAAACAGTTAAGAATTGACGTCTGAATTGACGTCTAAATGAATAACTTTTAATAATACTCAAGCAAATTTCACACCAATCTCATTAATAACTTTTGCAGTAATTAATCACACTTCGCCAAATTCACAGGGCAGTTGCCGTAATACCAGCCGATGGTGCCTGTAAAACTACATGGAAAACAGTTGAGAATTGACGTCTGAATTGACGTCTAAATGAATAACTTTTAATAATAGTCAATCAAATTTCACACCAAGCTCATTAATAACTTCTGCAATAATCAATCAAACTTCGCCAAATTTACACGGAAGTTGCCGTAATACCAGCCGATGGTGCCTGCAAAACTACATGGAAAACGGTTGAGAATTGACGTCTGAATTGACGTCTAAATGAATAACTTTTAATAATACTCAATCAAATTTCACACCAATCTCATTAATAACTTTTGCAGTAATTAATCACACTTCGCCAAATTTACAGGGCAGTTGCCGTAATACCAGCCGATGGTGCCTGTAAAACTACATGGAAAACGGTTGAGAATTGACGTCTGAATTGACGTCTAAATGAATAACTTTTAATAATAGTCAATCAAATTTCACACCAAGCTCATTAATAACTTCTGCAATAATCAATCAAACTTCGCCAAATTTACAGGGAAGTTGCCGTAATACTAGACGATGGTGCCTGCAAAACTACATGGGAAACAGTTAAGAATTGACGTCTGAATTGACGTCTAAATGAATAACTTTTAATAATACTCAAGCAAATTTCACACCAGTCTCATTAATAACTTTTGCAGTAATTAATCACACTTCGCCAAATTCACAGGGCAGTTGCCGTAATACCAGCCGATGGTGCCTGTAAAACTACATGGAAAACAGTTGAGAATTGACGTCTGAATTGACGTCTAAATGAATAACTTTTAATAATAGTCAATCAAATTTCACACCAAGCTCATTAATAACTTCTGCAATAATCAATCAAACTTCGCCAAATTTACACGGAAGTTGCCGTAATACCAGCCGATGGTGCCTGCAAAACTATATGGAAAACGGTTGAGAATTGACGTCTGAATTGACGTCTAAATGAATAACTTTTAATAATACTCAATCAAATTTCACACCAATCTCATTAATAACTTTTGCAGTAATTAATCACACTTCGCCAAATTTACAGGGCAGTTGCCGTAATACCAGCCGATGGTGCCTGTAAAACTACATGGAAAACGGTTGAGAATTGACGTCTGAATTGACGTCTAAATGAATAACTTTTAATAATAGTCAATCAAATTTCACACCAAGCTCATTAATAACTTCTGCAATAATCAATCAAACTTCGCCAAATTTACAGGGAAGTTGCCGTAATACTAGACGATGGTGCCTGCAAAACTACATGGGAAACAGTTAAGAATTGACGTCTGAATTGACGTCTAAATGAATAACTTTTAATAATACTCAAGCAAATTTCACACCAATCTCATTAAAAACTTTTGCAGTAATTAATCACACTTCGCCAAATTTACAGGGCAGTTGCCGTAATACCAGCCGATGGTGCCTGTAAAACTACATGGAAAACGGTTGAGAATTGACGTCTGAATTGACGTCTAAATGAATAACTTTTAATAATACTCAAGCAAATTTCACACCAATCTCATTAATAACTTTTGCAGTAATTAATCACACTTCGCCAAATTTACAGGGCAGTTGCCGTAATACCAGCCGATGGTGCCTGTAAAATAACATGGAAAACGGTTGAGAATTGACGTCTGAATTGACGTCTAAATGAATAACTTTTAATAATACTCAATCAAATTTCACACCAATCTCATTAATAACTTTTGCAGTAATTAATCAAACTTCGCCAAATTTACAGGGAAGTTGTCGTGATATTAGACCATGGTGCCTGCAAAACTACATGGGAAACAGTGAAGAATTGACGTCTGAATTGACGTCTAAATGAATAACTTTTAATAATACTCAATCAAATTTCACACCAATCTCATTAATAACTTTTGCAGTAATTAATCACACTTCGCCAAATTTACAGGGCAGTTGCCGTAATACCAGCCGATGGTGCCTGTAAAACTACATGGAAAACAGTTGAGAAATGACGTCTGAATTGACGTCTAAATAAATAACTTTTAATAATACTCAATCAAATTTCACACCAATCTCATTAATAACTTTTGCAGTAATTAATCACACTTCGCCAAATTCACAGGGCAGTTGCCGTAATACCAGCCGATGGTGCCTGTAAAACTACATGGAAAACAGTTGAGAATTGACGTCTGAATTGACGTCTAAATGAATAACTTTTAATAATAGTCAATCAAATTTCACACCAAGCTCATTAATAACTTCTGCAATAATCAATCAAACTTCGCCAAATTTACACGGAAGTTGCCGTAATACCAGCCGATGGTGCCTGCAAAACTACATGGAAAACGGTTGAGAATTGACGTCTGAATTGACGTCTAAATGAATAACTTTTAATAATACTCAATCAAATTTCACACCAATCTCATTAATAACTTTTGCAGTAATTAATCACACTTCGCCAAATTTACAGGGCAGTTGCCGTAATACCAGCCGATGGTGCCTGTAAAACTACATGGAAAACGGTTGAGAATTGACGTCTGAATTGACGTCTAAATGAATAACTTTTAATAATAGTCAATCAAATTTCACACCAAGCTCATTAATAACTTCTGCAATAATCAATCAAACTTCGCCAAATTTACAGGGAAGTTGCCGTAATACTAGACGATGGTGCCTGCAAAACTACATGGGAAACAGTTAAGAATTGACGTCTGAATTGACGTCTAAATGAATAACTTTTAATAATACTCAAGCAAATTTCACACCAGTCTCATTAATAACTTTTGCAGTAATTAATCACACTTCGCCAAATTCACAGGGCAGTTGCCGTAATACCAGCCGATGGTGCCTGTAAAACTACATGGAAAACAGTTGAGAATTGACGTCTGAATTGACGTCTAAATGAATAACTTTTAATAATAGTCAATCAAATTTCACACCAAGCTCATTAATAACTTCTGCAATAATCAATCAAACTTCGCCAAATTTACACGGAAGTTGCCGTAATACCAGCCGATGGTGCCTGCAAAACTATATGGAAAACGGTTGAGAATTGACGTCTGAATTGACGTCTAAATGAATAACTTTTAATAATACTCAATCAAATTTCACACCAATCTCATTAATAACTTTTGCAGTAATTAATCACACTTCGCCAAATTTACAGGGCAGTTGCCGTAATACCAGCCGATGGTGCCTGTAAAACTACATGGAAAACGGTTGAGAATTGACGTCTGAATTGACGTCTAAATGAATAACTTTTAATAATAGTCAATCAAATTTCACACCAAGCTCATTAATAACTTCTGCAATAATCAATCAAACTTCGCCAAATTTACAGGGAAGTTGCCGTAATACTAGACGATGGTGCCTGCAAAACTACATGGGAAACAGTTAAGAATTGACGTCTGAATTGACGTCTAAATGAATAACTTTTAATAATACTCAAGCAAATTTCACACCAATCTCATTAAAAACTTTTGCAGTAATTAATCACACTTCGCCAAATTTACAGGGCAGTTGCCGTAATACCAGCCGATGGTGCCTGTAAAACTACATGGAAAACGGTTGAGAATTGACGTCTGAATTGACGTCTAAATGAATAACTTTTAATAATACTCAAGCAAATTTCACACCAATCTCATTAATAACTTTTGCAGTAATTAATCACACTTCGCCAAATTTACAGGGCAGTTGCCGTAATACCAGCCGATGGTGCCTGTAAAATAACATGGAAAACGGTTGAGAATTGACGTCTGAATTGACGTCTAAATGAATAACTTTTAATAATACTCAATCAAATTTCACACCAATCTCATTAATAACTTTTGCAGTAATTAATCAAACTTCGCCAAATTTACAGGGAAGTTGTCGTGATATTAGACCATGGTGCCTGCAAAACTACATGGGAAACAGTGAAGAATTGACGTCTGAATTGACGTCTAAATGAATAACTTTTAATAATACTCAATCAAATTTCACACCAATCTCATTAATAACTTTTGCAGTAATTAATCACACTTCGCCAAATTTACAGGGCAGTTGCCGTAATACCAGCCGATGGTGCCTGTAAAATAACATGGAAAACGGTTGAGAAATGACGTCTGAATTGACGTCTAAATAAATAACTTTTAATAATACTCAATCAAATTTCACACCAATCTCATTAATAACTTTTGCAGTAATTAATCAAACTTCGCCAAATTTACAGGGAAGTTGCCGTAATACCAGACGATGGTGCCTGCAAAACTACATGGGAAACAGTTGAGAATTGACGTCTGAATTGACGTCTAAATGAATAACTTTTAATAATACTCAAGCAAATTTCAAACCAATCTCATTAATAACTTTTGCAGTAATTAATCACACTTCGCCAAATTTACAGGGCAGTGGCCGTAGTACCAGCCGATGGTGCCTGTAAAACTACATGGAAAACGGTTGAGAATTGACGTCTGAATTGACGTCTAAATGAATAACTTTTAACAATACTCAATCAAATTTCACACCAATCTCATTAATAACTTTTGCAGTAATTAATCAAACTTCGCCAAATTCACAGGGCAGTTGCCGTAATACCAGCCGATGGTGCCTGTAAAACTACATGGAAAACAGTTGAGAATTGACGTCTGAATTGACGTCTAAATGAATAACTTTTAATAATAGTCAATCAAATTTCACACCAAGCTCATTAATAACTTCTGCAATAATCAATCAAACTTCGCCAAATTTACACGGAAGTTGCCGTAATACCAGCCGATGGTGCCTGCAAAACTACATGGAAAACGGTTGAGAATTGACGTCTGAATTGACGTCTAAATGAATAACTTTTAATAATACTCAATCAAATTTCACACCAATCTCATTAATAACTTTTGCAGTAATTAATCACACTTCGCCAAATTTACAGGGCAGTTGCCGTAATACCAGCCGATGGTGCCTGTAAAACTACATGGAAAACTTTTGAGAATTGACGTCTGAATTGACGTCTAAATGAATAACTTTTAATAATAGTCAATCAAATTTCACACCAAGCTCATTAATAACTTCTGCAATAATCAATCAAACTTCGCCAAATTTACAGGGAAGTTGCCGTAATACTAGACGATGGTGCCTGCAAAACTACATGGGAAACAGTTAAGAATTGACGTCTGAATTGACGTCTAAATGAATAACTTTTAATAATACTCAAGCAAATTTCACACCAATCTCATTAATAACTTTTGCAGTAATTAATCACACTTCGCCAAATTTACAGGGCAGTTGCCGTAATACCAGCCGATGGTGCCTGTAAAATAACATGGAAAACGGTTGAGAATTGACGTCTGAATTGACGTCTAAATGAATAACTTTTAATAATAGTCAATCAAATTTCACACCAAGCTCATTAATAACTTCTGCAATAATCAATCAAACTTCGCCAAATTTACACGGAAGTTGCCGTAATACCAGCCGATGGTGCCTGCAAAACTACATGGAAAACGGTTGAGAATTGACGTCTGAATTGACGTCTAAATGAATAACTTTTAATAATACTCAATCAAATTTCACACCAATCTCATTAATAGCTTTTGCAGTAATTAATCACACTTCGCCAAATTTACAGGGTAGTTGCCGTAATACCAGCCGATGGTGCCTGTAAAATTACATGGAAAACGGTTGAGAATTGATGTCTGAATTGACGTCTAAATGAATAACTTTTAATAATACTCAATCAAATTTCACAACAATCTCATTAATAAATTTTGCAGTAATTAATCACACTTCGCCAAATTTACAGGGCAGTTGCCGTAATACCAGCCGATGGTGCCTGTAAAACTACATGGAAAACGGTTGAGAATTGACGTCTGAATTGACGTCTAAATGAATAACTTTTAATAATAGTCAATCAAATTTCACACCAAGCTCATTAATAACTTCTGCAATAATCAATCAAACTTCGCCAAATTTACAGGGAAGCTGCCGTAATACTAGACGATGGTGCCTGCAAAACTACATGGGAAACAGTTAAGAATTGACGTCTGAATTGAGGTCTAAATGAATAACTTTTAATAATATTCAAGCAAATTTCACACCAATCTCATTAATAACTTTTGCAGTAATTAATCACACTTCGCCAAATTTACAGGGCAGTTGCCGTAATACCAGCCGATGGTGCCTGTAAAATAACATGGAAAACGGTTGAGAATTGACGTCTCAATTGACGTCTAAATGAATAACTTTTAATAATACTCAATCAAATTTCACAACAATCTCATTAATAACTTTTGCAGTAATTAATCAAACTTCGCCAAATTTACAGGGAAGTTGCCGTAATACCAGACGATGGTGCCTGCAAAACTACATGGGAAACAGTTGAGAATTGACGTCTGAATTGACGTCTAAATGAATAACTTTTAATAATACTCAATCAAATTTCACATCAATCTTATTAATAACTTTTGCAGTAATTAATCAAACTTCGCCAAATTTACAGGGAAGCTGCCGTAATACCAGCCGATGGTGCCTGTAAAATAACATGGAAAACGGTTGAGAATTGACGTCTGAATTGACGTCTAAATGAATAACTTTTAATAATACTCAATCAAATTTCACAGCAATCTCATTAATAACTTTTGCAGTAATTAATCAAACTTCGCCAAATTTACAGGGAAGTTGCCGTGATATTAGACCATGGTGCCTGCAAAACTACATGGGAAACAGTGAAGAATTGACGTCTGAATTGACGTCTAAATGAATAACTTTTAATAATACTCAATCAAATTTCACACCAATCTCATTAATAACTTTTGCAGTAATTAATCACACTTCGCCAAATTTACAGGGCAGTTGCCGTAATACCAGCCGATGGTGCCTGTAAAATAACATGGAAAACGGTTGAGAAATGACGTCTGAATTGACGTCTAAATAAATAACTTTTAATAATACTCAATCAAATTTCACACCAATCTCATTAATAACTTTTGCAGTAATTAATCAAACTTCGCCAAATTTACAGGGAAGTTGCCGTAATACCAGACGATGGCGCCTGCAAAACTACATGGGAAACAGTTGAGAATTGACGTCTGAATTGACGTCTAAATGAATAACTTTTAATAATACTCAAGCAAATTTCAAACCAATCTCATTAATAACTTTTGCAGTAATTAATCACACTTCGCCAAATTTACAGGGCAGTGGCCGTAGTACCAGCCGATGGTGCCTGTAAAACTACATGGAAAACGGTTGAGAATTGACGTCTGAATTGACGTCTAAATGAATAACTTTTAACAATACTCAATCAAATTTCACACCAATCTCATTAATAACTTTTGCAGTAATTAATCAAACTTCGCCAAATTCACAGGGCAGTTGCCGTAATACCAGCCGATGGTGCCTGTAAAACTACATGGAAAACAGTTGAGAATTGACGTCTGAATTGACGTCTAAATGAATAACTTTTAATAATAGTCAATCAAATTTCACACCAAGCTCATTAATAACTTCTGCAATAATCAATCAAACTTCGCCAAATTTACACGGAAGTTGCCGTAATACCAGCCGATGGTGCCTGCAAAACTACATGAAAAACGGTTGAGAATTGACGTCTGAATTGACGTCTAAATGAATAACTTTTAATAATACTCAATCAAATTTCACACCAATCTCATTAATAACTTTTGCAGTAATTAATCACACTTCGCCAAATTTACAGGGCAGTTGCCGTAATACCAGCCGATGGTGCCTGTAAAACTACATGGAAAACGGTTGAGAATTGACGTCTGAATTGACGTCTAAATGAATAACTTTTAATAATAGTCAATCAAATTTCACACCAAGCTCATTAATAACTTCTGCAATAATCAATCAAACTTCGCCAAATTTACAGGGAAGTTGCCGTAATACTAGACGATGGTGCCTGCAAAACTACATGGGAAACAGTTAAGAATTGACGTCTGAATTGACGTCTAAATGAATAACTTTTAATAATACTCAAGCAAATTTCACACCAATCTCATTAATAACTTTTGCAGTAATTAATCACACTTCGCCAAATTTACAGGGCAGTTGCCGTAATACCAGCCGATGGTGCCTGTAAAATAACATGGAAAACGGTTGAGAATTGACGTCTGAATTGACGTCTAAATGAATAACTTTTAATAATAGTCAATCAAATTTCACACCAAGCTCATTAATAACTTCTGCAATAATCAATCAAACTTCGCCAAATTTACACGGAAGTTGCCATAATACCAGCCGATGGTGCCTGCAAAACTACATGGAAAACGGTTGAGAATTGACGTCTGAATTGACGTCTAAGTGAATAACTTTTAATAATACTCAATCAAATTTCACACCAATCTCATTAATAGCTTTTGCAGTAATTAATCACACTTCGCCAAATTTACAGGGCAGTTGCCGTAATACCAGCCGATGGTGCCTGTAAAATTACATGGAAAACGGTTGAGAATTGATGTCTGAATTGACGTCTAAATGAATAACTTTTAATAATACTCAATCAAATTTCACAACAATCTCATTAATAAATTTTGCAGTAATTAATCACACTTCGCCAAATTTACAGGGCAGTTGCCGTAATACCAGCCGATGGTGCCTGTAAAACTACATGGAAAACGGTTGAGAATTGACGTCTGAATTGACGTCTAAATGAATAACTTTTAATAATAGTCAATCAAATTTCACACCAAGCTCATTAATAACTTCTGCAATAATCAATCAAACTTCGCCAAATTTACAGGGAAGCTGCCGTAATACTAGACGATGGTGCCTGCAAAACTACATGGGAAACAGTTAAGAATTGACGTCTGAATTGAGGTCTAAATGAATAACTTTTAAAAATATTCAAGCAAATTTCACACCAATCTCATTAATAACTTTTGCAGTAATTAATCACACTTCGCCAAATTTACAGGGCAGTTGCCGTAATACCAGCCGATGGTGCCTGTAAAATAACATGGAAAACGGTTGAGAATTGACGTCTCAATTGACGTCTAAATGAATAACTTTTAATAATACTCAATCAAATTTCACAACAATCTCATTAATAACTTTTGCAGTAATTAATCAAACTTCGCCAAATTTACAGGGAAGTTGCCGTAATACCAGACGATGGTGCCTGCAAAACTACATGGGAAACAGTTGAGAATTGACGTCTGAATTGACGTCTAAATGAATAACTTTTAATAATACTCAATCAAATTTCACACCAATCTTATTAATAACTTTTGCAGTAATTAATCAAACTTCGCCAAATTTACAGGGAAGCTGCCGTAATACCAGCCGATGGTGCCTGTAAAATAACATGGAAAACGGTTGAGAATTGACGTCTGAATTGACGTCTAAATGAATAACTTTTAATAATAGTCAATCAAATTTCGCACCAAGCTCATTAATAACTTCTGCAATAATCAATCAAACTTCGCCAAATTTACACGGAAGTTGCCGTAATACCAGCCGATGGTGCCTGCAGAACTACATGGAAAACAGTTAAGAATTGACGTCTGAATTGACGTCTAAATGAATAACTTTTAATAATACTCAATCAAATTTCACACCAATCTCATTAATAACTTTGCAGTAATTAATCAAACTTCGCCAAATTTACAGGGAAGTTGCCGTAATACCAGCCGATGGTGCCTGTAAAACAACATGGAAAACGGTTGAGAATTGACGTCTGAATTGATGTCTAAATGAATAACTTTTAATAATAGTCAATCAAATTTCACACCAAGCTCATTAATAACTTCTGCAATAATCAATCAAACTTCGCCAAATTTACACGGAAGTTGCCGTAATACCAGCCGATGGTGCCTGGAAAACTACATGGAAAACGGTTGAGAATTGACGTCTGAATTGACGTCTAAATGAATAACTTTTAATAATACTCAATCAAATTTCACACCAATCTCATTAATAGCTTTTGCAGTAATTAATCACACTTCGCCAAATTTACAGGGCAGTTGCCGTAATACCAGCCGATGGTGCCTGTAAAATTACATGGAAAACGGTTGAGAATTGATGTCTGAATTGACGTCTAAATGAATAACTTTTAATAATACTCAATCAAATTTCACAACAATCTCATTAATAACTTTTGCAGTAATTAATCACACTTCGCCAAATTTACAGGGCAGTTGCCGTAATACCAGCCGATGGTGCCTGTAAAACTATATGGAAAACGGTTGAGAATTGACGTCTGAATTGACGTCTAAATGAATAACTTTTAATAATAGTCAATCAAATTTCACACCAAGCTCATTAATAACTTCTGCAATAATCAATCAAACTTCGCCAAATTTACAGGGAAGTTGCCGTAATACTAGACGATGGTGCCTGCAAAACTACATGGGAAACAGTTAAGAATTGACGTCTGAATTGACGTCTAAATGAATAACTTTTAATAATACTCAAGCAAATTTCACACCAATCTCATTAATAACTTTTGCAGTAATTAATCACACTTCGCCAAATTTACAGGGCAGTTGCCGTAATACCAGCCGATGGTGCCTGTAAAATAACATGGAAAACGGTTGAGAATTGACGTCTGAATTGACGTCTAAATGAATAACTTTTAATAATACTCAATCAAATTTCACAACAATCTCATTAATAACTTTTGCAGTAATTAATCAAACTTCGCCAAATTTACAGGGAAGTTGCCGTAATACCAGACGATGGTGCCTGCAAAACTACATGGGAAACAGTTGAGAATTGACGTCTGAATTGACGTCTAAATGAATAACTTTTAATAATACTCAAGCAAATTTCACACCAATCTCATTAATAACTTTTGCAGTAATTAATCACACTTCGCCAAATTTACAGGGCAGTGGCCGTAGTACCAGCCGATGGTGCCTGTAAAACTACATGGAAAACGGTTGAGAATTGACGTCTGAATTGACGTCTAAATGAATAACTTTTAACAATACTCAATCAAATTTCACACCAATCTCATTAATAACTTTTGCAGTAATTAATCAAACTTCGCCAAATTCACAGGGCAGTTGCCGTAATACCAGCCGATGGTGCCTGTAAAACTACATGGAAAACAGTTGAGAATTGACGTCTGAATTGACGTCTAAATGAATAACTTTTAATAATAGTCAATCAAATTTCACACCAAGCTCATTAATAACTTCTGCAATAATCAATCAAACTTCGCCAAATTTACACGGAAGTTGCCGTAATACCAGCCGATGGTGCCTGCAAAACTACATGAAAAACGGTTGAGAATTGACGTCTGAATTGACGTCTAAATGAATAACTTTTAATAATACTCAATCAAATTTCACACCAATCTCATTAATAACTTTTGCAGTAATTAATCACACTTCGCCAAATTTACAGGGCAGTTGCCGTAATACCAGCCGATGGTGCCTGTAAAACTACATGGAAAACGGTTGAGAATTGACGTCTGAATTGACGTCTAAATGAATAACTTTTAATAATAGTCAATCAAATTTCACACCAAGCTCATTAATAACTTCTGCAATAATCAATCAAACTTCGCCAAATTTACAGGGAAGTTGCCGTAATACTAGACGATGGTGCCTGCAAAACTACATGGGAAACAGTTAAGAATTGACGTCTGAATTGACGTCTAAATGAATAACTTTTAATAATACTCAAGCAAATTTCACACCAATCTCATTAATAACTTTTGCAGTAATTAATCACACTTCGACAAATTTACAGGGCAGTTGCCGTAATACCAGCCGATGGTGCCTGTAAATAACATGGAAAACGGTTGAGAATTGACGTCTGAATTGACGTCTAAATGAATAACTTTTAATAATAGTCAATCAAATTTCACACCAAGCTCATTAATAACTTCTGCAATAATCAATCAAACTTCGCCAAATGTACACGGAAGTTGCCGTAATACCAGCCGATGGTGCCTGCAAAACTACATGGAAAACGGTTGAGAATTGACGTCTGAATTGACGTCTAAATGAATAACTTTTAATAATACTCAATCAAATTTCACACCAATCTCATTAATAGCTTTTGCAGTAATTAATCACACTTCGCCAAATTTACAGGGCAGTTGCCGTAATACCAGCCGATGGTGCCTGAAAATTACATGGAAAACGGTTGAGAATTGATGTCTGAATTGACGTCTAAATGAATAACTTTTATAATACTCAATCAAATTTCACAACAATCTCATTAATAAATTTTGCAGTAATTAATCACACTTCGCCAAATTTACAGGGCAGTTGCCGTAATACCAGCCGATGGTGCCTGTAAAACTACATGGAAAAACGGTTGAGAATTGACGTCTGAATTGATGTCTAAATGAATAACTTTTAATAATAGTCAATCAAATTTCACACCAAGCTCATTAATAACTTCTGCAATAATCAATCAAACTTCGCCAAATTTACAGGGAAGCTGCCGTAATACTAGACGATGGTGCCTGCAAAACTACATGGGAAACAGTTAAGAATTGACGTCTGAATTGAGGTCTAAATGAATAACTTTTAATAATATTCAAGCAAATTTCACACCAAATCTCATTAATAACTTTTGCAGTAATTAATCACACTTCGCCAAATTTACAGGGCAGTTGCCGTAATACCAGCCGATGGTGCCTGTAAAATAACATGGAAAACGGTTGAGAATTGACGTCTCAATTGACGTCTAAATGAATAACTTTTAATAATACTCAATCAAATTTCACAACAATCTCATTAATAACTTTTGCAGTAATTAATCAAAACTTCGCCAAATTACAGGGAAGTTGCCGTAATACCAGACGATGGTGCCTGCAAAACTACATGGAAAACAGTTAAGAATTGACGTCTGAATTGACGTCTAAATGAATAACTTTTAATAATACTCAATCAAATTTCACACCAATCTCATTAATAACTTTGCAGTATTAATCAAACTTCGCCAAATTTACAGGGAAGTTGCCGTAATACCAGCCGATGGTGCCTGTAAAACAACATGGAAAACGGTTGAGAATTGACGTCTGAATTGATGTCTAAAATGAATAACTTTTAATAATAGTCAATCAAATTTCACACCAAGCTCATTAATAACTTCTGCAATAATCAATCAAACTTCGCCAAATTTACACGGAAGTTGCCGTAATACCAGCCGATGGTGCCTGGAAAACTACATGAAAACGGTTGAGAATTGACGTCTGAATTGACGTCTAAATGAATAACTTTTAATAATACTCAATCAAATTTCACACCAATCTCATTAATAGCTTTTGCAGTAATTAATCACACTTCGCCAAATTTACAGGGCAGTTGCCGTAATACCAGCCGATGGTGCCTGTAAAATTACATGGAAAACGGTTGAGAATTGATGTCTGAATTGACGTCTAAATGAATAACTTTTAATAATACTCAATCAAATTTCACAACAATCTCATTAATAACTTTTGCAGTAATTAATCACACTTCGCCAAATTTACAGGGCAGTTGCCGTAATACCAGCCGATGGTGCCTGTAAAACTACATGGAAAACGGTTGAGAATTGACGTCTGAATTGACGTCTAAATGAATAACTTTTAATAATAGTCAATCAAATTTCACACCAAGCTCATTAATAACTTCTGCAATAATCAATCAAACTTCGCCAAATTTACAGGGAAGTTGCCGTAATACTAGACGATGGTGCCTGCAAAACTACATGGGAAACAGTTAAGAATTGACGACTGAATTGACGTCTAAATGAATAACTTTTAATAATACTCAAGCAAATTTCACACCAATCTCATTAATAACTTTTGCAGTAATTAATCACACTTCGCCAAATTTACAGGGCAGTTGCCGTAATACCAGCCGATGGTGCCTGTAAAATAACATGGAAAACGGTTGAGAATTGACGTCTGAATTGACGTCTAAATGAATAACTTTTAATAATACTCAATCAAATTTCACAACAATCTCATTAATAACTTTTGCAGTAATTAATCAAACTTCGCCAAATTTACAGGGAAGTTGCCGTAATACCAGACGATGGTGCCTGCAAAACTACATGGGAAACAGTTGAGAATTGACGTCTGAATTGACGTCTAAATGAATAACTTTTAATAATACTCAAGCAAATTTCACACCAATCTCATTAATAACTTTTGCAGTAATTAATCACACTTCGCCAAATTTACAGGGCAGTGGCCGTAGTACCAGCCGATGGTGCTTGTAAAACTACATGGAAAAAGGTTGAGAATTGACGTCTGAATTGATGTCTAAATGAATAACTTTTAATAATACTCAAGCAAATTTCACACCAATCTCATTAATAACTTTTGCAGTAATTAATCAAACTTCGCCAAATTTACAGGGCAGTTGCCGTAATACCAGCCGATGGTGCCTGTAAAACTACATGGAAAACGGTTGAGAATTGACGTCTGAATTGACGTCTAAATGAATAACTTTTAATAATAGTCAATCAAATTTCACACCAAGCTCATTAATAACTTCTGCAATAATTAATCAAACTTCGCCAAATTTACACGGCAGTTGCCGTAATACCAGCCGATGGTGCCTGCAAAACTACATGGAAAACAGTTAAGAATTGACGTCTGAATTGACGTCTAAATGAATAACTTTTAATAATACTCAAGCAAATTTCACACCAATCTCATTAATAACTTTTGCAGTAATTAATCACACTTCGCCAAATTTACAGGGGGCAGTTGCCGTAATACCAGCCGATGGTGCCTGTAAAATAACATGGAAAACGGTTGAGAATTGACGTCTGAATTGACGTCTAAATGAATTACTTTTGATAATACTCAATCAAATTTCACACCAATCTCATTAATAACTTTCGCAGTAATTAATCAAATTTCGCCAAATTTACAGGGAAGTTGCCGTAATACCAGACGATGGTGCCTGCAAAACTACATGGGAAACAGTTGAGAATTGACGTCTGAATTGACGTCTAAATGAATAACTTTTAATAATAGTCAATCAAATTTCACACCAAGCTCATTAATAACTTCTGCAATAATCAATCAAACTTCGCCAAATTTACCAGGGAAGCTGCCGTAATACTAGACGATGGTGCCTGCAAAACTACATGGGAACAGTTAAGAATTGACGTCTGAATTGAGGTCTAAATGAATAACTTTTAATAATATTCAAGCAAATTTCACACCAAGCTCATTAATAACTTCTGCAATAATCAATCAAACTTCGCCAAATTTACACGTAAGTTGCCGTAATACCAGCCGATGGTGCCTGCAAAACTACATGGAAAACAGTTAAGAATTGACGTCTGAATTGACGTCTAAATGAATAACTTTTAATAATACTCAATCAAATTTCACACCAATCTCATTAATAACTTTTGCAGTAATTAATCAAACTTCGCCAAATTTACAGGGAAGTTGCCGTAATACCAGCCGATGGTGCCTGTAAAACTACATGGAAAACGGTTGAGAATTGACGTCTGAATTGACGTCTAAATAAATAACTTTTAATAATAGTCAATCAAATTTCACACCAAGCTCATTAATAACTTCTGCAATAATCAATCAAACGTCGCCAAATTAACACGGAAGTTGCCGTAATACCAGCCGATGGTGCCTGCAAAACTACATGAAAAACGGTTGAGAATTGACGTCTGAATTGACGTCTAAATGAATAACTTTTAATAATACTCAATCAAATTTCACACCAATCTCATTAATAACTTTTGCAGTAATTAATCACACTTCGCCAAATTTACAGGGCAGTTGCCGTAATACCAGCCGATGGTGCCTGTAAAATTACATGGAAAACGGTTGAGAATTGATGTCTGAATTGACGTCTAAATGAATAACTTTTAATAATACTCAATCAAATTTCACACCAATCTCATTAAGAACTTTTGCAGTAATTAATCAAACTTCGCCAAATTTACAGGGAAGTTGCCGTAATACCAGCCGATGGTGCCTGTAAAATTACATGTAAAACGGTTTAGAATTGACGTCTGAATTGACGTCTAAATGAATAACTTTTAATAATACTCAAGCAAATTTCACACCAATCTCATTAATAACTTTTGCAGTAATTAATCACACTTCGCCAAATTTACAGGGCAGTTGCCGTAATACCAGCCGATGGTGCCTGTAAAACTACATGGAAAACGGTTGAGAATTGACGTCTGAATTGACGTCTAAATGAATAACTTTTAATAATAGTCAATCAAATTTCACACCAAGCTCATTAATAACTTCTGCAATAATCAATCAAACTTCGCCAAATTTACACGGAAGTTGCCGTAATACCAGCCGATGGTGCCTGCAAAACTACATGGGAAACAGTTAAGAGTTGGCGTCTGAATTGACGTCTAAATGAATAACTTTTAATAATACTCAATCAAATTTCACACCAATCTCAAGTATAACTTTTGCAGTAATTAATCACACTTCGCCAAATTTACAGGGCAGTTGCCGTAATACCAGCCGATGGTGCCTCTAAAATTACATGGAAAACGGTTGAGAATTGACGTCTGAATTGACGTCTAAATGAATAACTTTTAATAATACTCAAGCAAATTTCACACCAATCTCATTAATAACTTTTGCAGTAATTAATCACACTTCGCCAAATTTACAGGGAAGTTGCCGTAATACCAGCCGATGGTGCCTGTAAAATTACATGGAAAACGGTTGAGAATTGACGTCTGAATTGACGTCTAAATGAATAACTTTTAATAATACTCAATCAAATTTCACACCAATCTCATTAATAACTTTTGCAGTAATTAATCAAACTTTGCCAAATTTACAGGGAAGTTGCCGTAATACCAGACGATGGTGGCTGCAAAACTACATGGGAAACAGTTAAGAATTGACGTCTGAATTGACGTCTAAATGAATAACTTTTAATAATACTCAAGCAAATTTTACACCAATCTCATTAATAACTTTTGCAGTAATTAATCACACTTCGCCAAATTTACAGGGCAGTTGCCGTAATACCAGCCGATGGTGCCTGTAAAATAACATGGAAAACGGTTGAGAATTGACGTCTGAATTGACGTCTAAATGAATAACTTTTAATAATACTCAATCAAATTTCACACCAATCTCATTAATAACTTTTGCAGTAATTAATCAAACTTCGCTAAATTTACAGGGAAGTTGCCGTAATACCAGACGATGGTTCCTGCAAAACTACATGGGAAACAGTTGAGAATTGACGTCTGAATTGACGTCTAAATGAATAACTTTTAATAATACTCAAGCAAATTTCACACCAATCTCATTAATAACTTTTGCAGTAATTAATCACACTTCGTCAAATTTACAGGGCAGTGGCCGTAGTACCAGCCGATGGTGCCTGTAAAACTACATGGAAAACGGTTGAGAATTGACGTCTGAATTGACGTCTAAATGAATAACTTTTAATAATACTCAAGCAAATTTCACACCGATCTCATTAATAACTTTTGCAGTAATTAATCAAACTTCGCCAAATTTACAGGGCAGTTGCCGTAATACCAGCCGATGGTGCCTGTAAAACTACATGGAAAACGGTTGAGAATTGACGTCTGAATTGACGTCTAAATGAATAACTTTTAATAATAGTCAATCAAATTTCACACCAAGCTCATTAATAACTTCTGCAATAATCAATCAAACTTCGCCAAATTTACACGGAAGTTGCCGTAATACCAGCCGATGGTGCCTGCAAAACTACATGGAAAACAGTTAAGAATTGACGTCTGAATTGGCGTCTAAATGAATAACTTTTAATAATACTCAATCAAATTTCACACCAATCTCATTAATAACTTTTGCAGTAATTAATCAAACTTCGCCAAATTTACAGGGAAGTTGCCGTAATACCAGCCGATGGTGCCTGTAAAACTACATGGAAAACGGTTGAGAATTGACGTCTGAATTGACGTCTAAATGAATAACTTTTAATAATAGTCAATCAAATTTCACACCAAGCTCATTAATAACTTCTGCAATAATCAATCAAACTTCGCCAAATTTACACGGAAGTTGCCGTAATACCAGCCGATGGTGCCTGCAAAACTACATGGAAAACGGTTGAGAATTGACGTCTGAATTGACGTCTAAATGAATAACTTTTAATAATACTCAATCAAATTTCACACCAATCTCATTAATAACTTTTGCAGTAATTAATCACACTTCGCCAAATTTACAGGGCAGTTGCCGTAATACCAGCCGATGGTGCCTGTAAAATTACATGGAAAACGGTTGAGAATTGATGTCTGAATTGACGTCTAAATGAATAACTTTTAATAATACTCAAGCAAATTTCATACCAATCTCATTAATAACTTTTGCAGTAATTAATCACACTTCGTCAAATTTACAGGGCAGTGGCCGTAGTACCAGCCGATGGTGCCTGTAAACGGTTGAGAATTGACGTCTGAATTGACGTCTAAATGAATAACTTTTAATAATACTCAAGCAAATTTCACACCGATCTCATTAATAACTTTTGCAGTAATTAATCAAACTTCGCCAAATTTACAGGGCTGTTGCCGTAGTACCAGCCGATGGTGCCTGTAAAACTACATGGAAAACGGTTGAGAATTGACGTCTGAATTGACGTCTAAATGAATAACTTTTAATAATAGTCAATCAAATTTCACACCAAGCTCATTAATAACTTCTGCAATAATCAATCAAACTTCGCCAAATTTACACAGAAGTTGCCGTAATACCAGCCGATGGTGCCTGCAAAACTACATGGAAAACAGTTAAGAATTGACGTCTGAATTGACGTCTAAATGAATAACTTTTAATAATACTCAATCAAATTTCACACCAATCTCATTAATAACTTTTGCAGTAATTAATCAAACTTCGCCAAATTTACAGGGAAGTTGCCGTAATACCAGCCGATGGTGCCTGTAAAACTACATGGAAAACGGTTGAGAATTGACGTCTGAATTGACGTCTAAATGAATAACTTTTAATAATAGTCAATCAAATTTCACACCAAGCTCATTAATAACTTCTGCAATAATCAATCAAACTTCGCCAAATTTACACGGAAGTTGCCGTAATACCAGCCGATGGTGCCTGCAAAACTACATGGAAAACGGTTGAGAATTGACGTCTGAATTGACGTCTAAATGAATAATTTTTAATAATACTCAATCATATTTCACACCAATCTCATTAATAACTTTTGCAGTAATTAATCACACTTCGCTAAATTTACAGGGCAGTTGCCGTAATACCAGCCGATGGTGCCTGTAAAATTACATGGAAAACGGTTGAGAATTGATGTCTGAATTGACGTCTAAATGAATAACTTTTAATAATACTCAATCAAATTTCACACCAATCTCATTAATAACTTTTGCAGTAATTAATCAAACTTCGCCAAATTTACAGGGAAGTTGCCGTAATACCAGCCGATGGTGCCTGTAAAATTACATGTAAAACGGTTGAGAATTGACGTCTGAATTGACGTCTAAATGAATAACTTTTAATAATACTCAAGCAAATTTCATACCAATCTCATTAATAACTTTTGCAGTAATTAATCAAACTTCGCCAAATTTACAGGGCAGTTGCCGTAATACCAGCCGATGGTGCCTGTAAAACTACATGGAAAACGGTTGAGAATTGACGTCTGAATTGACGTCTAAATGAATAACTTTTAATAATAGTCAATCAAATTTCACACCAAGCTCATTAATAACTTCTGCAATAATCAATCAAACTTCGCCAAATTTACACGGAAGTTGCCGTAATACCAGCCGATGGTGCCTGCAAAACTACATGGGAAACAGTTGAGAATTGACGTCTGAATTGACGTCTAAATGAATAACTTTTAAAAATACTCAAGCAAATTTCACACCAATCTCATTAATAACATTTGCAGTAATTAATCACACTTCGTCAAATTTACAGGGCAGTGGCCGTAGTACCAGCCGATGGTGCCTGTAAAACTACATGGAAAACGGTTGAGAATTGACGTCTGAATTGACGTCTAAATGAATAACTTTTAATAATACTCAAGCAAATTTCACACCGATCTCATTAATAACTTTTGCAGTAATTAATCAAACTTCGCCAAATTTACAGGGCAGTTGCCGTAATATCAGCCGATGGTGCCTGTAAAACTACATGGAAAACGGTTGAGAATTGACGTCTGAATTGACGTCTAAATGAATAACTTTTAATAATAGTCAATCAAATTTCACACCAAGCTCATTAATAACTTCTGCAATAATCAATCAAACTTCGCCAAATTTACACGGAAGTTGCCGTAATACCAGCCGATGGTGCCTGCAAAACTACATGGAAAACAGTTGAGAATTGACGTCTGAATTGACGTCTAAATGAATAACTTTTAATAATACTCAATCAAATTTCACACCAATCTCATTAATAACTTTTGCAGTAATTAATCACACTTCGCCAAATTTACAGGGCAGTTGCCGTAATACCAGCCGATGGTGCCTATAAAATTAGATGGAAACGGTTGAGAATTGATGTCTGAATTGACGTCTAAATTAATAACTTTTAATAATACTCAATCAAATTTCACACCAATCTCATTAATAACTTTTGCAGTAATTAATCAAACTTCGCCAAATTTACAGGAAAGTTGCCGTAATACCAGCCGATGGTGCCTGTAAAATTACATGTAAAACGGTTGAGAATTGACGTCTGAATTGACGTCTAAATGAATAACTTTTAATAATACTCAAGCAAATTTCACACCAATCTCATTAATAACTTTTGCAGTAATTAATCAAACTTCGCCAAATTTACAGGGCAGTTGCCGTAATACCAGCCGATGGTGCCTGTAAAACTACATGGAAAACGGTTGAGAATTGACGTCTGAATTGACGTCTAAATGAATAACTTTTAATAATAGTCAATCAAATTTCACACCAAGCTCATTAATAACTTCTGCAATAATCAATCAAACTTCGCCAAATTTACACGGAAGTTGCCTTAATACCAGCCGATGGTGCCTGCAAAACTACATGGAAAACAGTTAAGAATTGACGTCTGAAGTGACGTCTAAATGAATAACTTTTAATAATACTCAATCAAATTTCACACCAATCTCATTAATAACTTTTGCAGTAATTAATCAAACTTCGCCAAATTTACAGGGAAGTTGCCGTAATACCAGCCGATGGTGCCTGTAAAATTACATGTAAAACGGTTGAGAATTGACGTCTGAATTGACGTCTAAATGAATAACTTTTAATAATACTCAAGCAAATTTCACACCAATCTCATTAATAACTTTTGCAGTAATTAATCAAACTTCGCCAAATTTACAGGGCAGGTTGCCGTAATACCAGCCGATGGTGCCTGTAAAACTACATGGAAAACGGTTGAGAATTGACGTCTGAATTGACGTCTAAATGAATAACTTTTAATAATAGTCAATCAAATTTCACACCAAGCTCATTAATAACTTCTGCAATAATCAATCAAACTTCGCCAAATTTACACGGAAGTTGCCGTAATACCAGCCGATGGTGCCTGCAAAACTACATGGGAAACAGTTGAGAATTGACGTCTGAATTGACGTCTAAATGAATAACTTTTAAAAATACTCAAGCAAATTTCACACCAATCTCATTAATAACTTTTGCAGTAATTAATCACACTTCGTCAAATTTACAGGGCAGTGGCCGTAGTACCAGCCGATGGTGCCTGTAAAACTACATGGAAAACGGTTGAGAATTGACGTCTGAATTGACGTCTAAATGAATAACTTTTAATAATACTCAAGCAAATTTCACACCGATCTCATTAATAACTTTTGCAGTAATTAATCAAACTTCGCCAAATTTACAGGGCAGTTGCCGTAATATCAGCCGATGGTGCCTGTAAAACTACATGGAAAACGGTTGAGAATTGACGTCTGAATTGACGTCTAAATGAATAACTTTTAATAATAGTCAATCAAATTTCACACCAATCTCATTAATAACTTTTGCAGTAATTAATCAAACTTCGCCAAATTTACAGGAAAGTTGACGTAATACCAGCCGATGGTGCCTGTAAAATTACATGTAAAACGGTTGAGAATTGACGTCTGAATTGACGTCTAAATGAATAACTTTTAATAATACTCAAGCAAATTTCACACCAATCTCATTAATAACTTTTGCAGTAATTAATCAAACTTCGCCAAATTTACAGGGCAGTTGCCGTAATACCAGCCGATGGTGCCTGTAAAACTACATGGAAAACGGTTGAGAATTGACGTCTGAATTGACGTCTAAATGAATAACTTTTAATAATAGTCAATCAAATTTCACACCAAGCTCATTAATAACTTCTGCAATAATCAATCAAACTTCGCCAAATTTACACGGAAGTTGCCTTAATACCAGCCGATGGTGCCTGCAAAACTACATGGAAAACAGTTAAGAATTGACGTCTGAATTGACGTCTAAATGAATAACTTTTAATAATACTCAATCAAATTTCACACCAATCTCATTAATAACTTTTGCAGTAATTAATCACACTTCGCCAAATTTACAGGGCAGTTGCCGTAATATCAGCCGATGGTGCCTGTAAAATTACATGGAAAACGGTTGAGAATTGACGTCTGAATTGACGACTAAATGAATAACTTTTAATAATACTCAAGCAAATTTCACACCAATCTCATTAATAACTTTTGCCAGTAATTGATCAAACTTCGCCAAATTTACAGGGAAGTTGCCGTAATATCAGACGATGGTGCATGCAAACCTACATGAGAAACAGTTAAGAATTGACGTCTGAATTGACGTCTAAATGAATAACTTTTTAATAATACTCAAGCAAATTTCACACCAATCTCATTAATAACTTTTGCAGTAATTAATCACACTTCGCCAAATTTACAGGGCAGTTGCCGTAATACCAGCCGATGGTGCCTGTAAAACTACATGGTAAACGGTTGAGAATTGACGTCTGAACTGACGTCTAAATGAATAACTTTTAATAATACTCAAGCAAATTTCACACCAATCACATTAATAACTTTTGCAGTAATTAATCAAACTTCGCCAAATTTACAGGGCAGTTGCCGTAATACCAGCCGATGGTGCCTGTAAAATTACATGGAAAAC
The DNA here is from genome assembly GCA_964017125.1 of Flabesymbios commensalis. Classification (NCBI taxonomy): domain Eukaryota; kingdom Metazoa; phylum Annelida; class Polychaeta; order Terebellida; family Flabelligeridae; genus Flabesymbios; species Flabesymbios commensalis. The sequence goes on from CAXHKU010000222.1 coordinate 43,377, forward strand.
GGTTGAGAATTGACGTCTGAATTGACGTCTAAATGAATAACTTTTAATAATACTCAAGCAAACTTCACACCAATCTCATTAATAACTTTTGCAGTAATTAATCAAACTTCGCCAAATTTACACGGAAGTTGCCGTAATAAATGCCGATGGTGCCTGCAAAACTACATGGAAAACGGTTGAGAATTGACGTCTGAATTGACGTCTAAATGAATAACTTTTAATAATACTCAAGCAAATTTCACACCAATCTCATTAATAGCTTTTGCAGTAATTAATCACACTTCGCCAAATTTACAGGGCAGTTGCCGTAATACCAGACGATGGTGCCTGCAAAACTACATGGAAAACGGTTGAGAATTGACGTCTGAATTGACGTCTAAATGAATAACTTTTAATAATACTCAAGCAAATTTCACACCAATCTCATTAATAACTTTTGCAGTAATTAATCAAACTTCGCCAAATTTACAGGGAAGTTGCCGTAATACCAGCCGATGGCGCCTGTAAAACTACATGGAAAACGGTTGAGAATTGACGTCTGAATTGACGTCTAAATGAATAATTTTTAATAAAAGTCAATCAAATTTCACACCAAGCTCATTAATAACTTCTGCAATAATCAATCAAACTTCGCCAAATTTACACGGAAGTTGCCGTAATATCAGCCGATGGTGCCTGCAAAACTACATGGAAAACGGTT
>CAXHKU010000223.1:0-19253 GCA_964017125.1 Flabesymbios commensalis
CTGCAAAACTACATGGCAAACGGTTGATAATTGACGTCTGAATTGACGTCTAAATGAATAACTTTTAATAATACCCAATCAAATTTCACACCAATCTCATTAATAACTTTTGCAGTAAATAATTAAACTTCGCCAAATTTACATGGAAGTTGCCGTAATAACAGCCAATGTTGCCTGCAAAACTACATGGCAAACGGCTGAGAATTGACGTTTGAATTGACGTCTAAATGAATAACTTTTAATAATACTCAATCAAATTTCACACCAATCTCATTAATGACTTTTGCAGTAATTAATCAAACTTCGCCAAATCTACAGGGAAGTTGCCGTAATAACAGCCGATGTTGCCTGCAAAACTACATGGCAAACGGTTGAGAATTGACGTCTGAATTGATGTCTAAAATGAATAAGTTTTGATAATACTCAATCAAATTTCACACCAAGCTCATTAATAACTTTTGCAGTAATTAATCAAACTTCGCCAAATTTTAAGGGAAGTTGCCGTAATAACAGCCAATGTTGCCTGCAAAACTACATGGCAAACGGTTTAGAATTGACGTTTGAATTGACGTCTAAATGAATAACTTTTAATAATACTTAATCAAATTTCACACAATCTTATTAATGACTTTTGCAGTAATTAATCAAACTTCGCCAAATTTACAGGGCAGTTGCCGTAATGCCAGCCGATGGTGCCTGCAAAATTACATAGAAAACGGTTGAGAATTGACGTCTGAATTGACGTCTAAATGAATAACTTTTAATAATACTAAATCAAATTTCACATTAATCTCATTAATAACTTTTGCAGTAATTATTCAAACTTCGCCAAATTTACAGGAAAGTTGCCGTAATAACAGCCAATGTTGCCTGCAAAACTACATGGAAAACGGTTGAGAATTGACGTCTGAATTGACGTCTAAATGAATAACTTTTAGTAATAGTCAATCAAATTTTAAACCAATCTCATCAATAACTTTCGCAGTAATTAATCAAACTTCACCAAATTTACACGGAAGTTGCCGTAATACCAGCTGATGGTGCCTGCATAACTACATCGAAAACGGTTTAGAATTGACGTCTGAATTGACGTCTAAATGAATAACTTTTAATAATACTCAATCAAATTTTAAACCAATCTCATTAATAACTTTTGCAGTAATTAATCAAAACTTCGCGAAATATACAGGGAAGTTGCCGTAATATCAGCCGATGGTGCCTGCAAAACTACATGGAAAACGGTTGATAATTGACGTCTGAATTGACGGCTAAATGAATAACTTTTAATAATACTCAATCAAATTCACACAATCTCATTAATAACATTTGCAGTAATTAATCAAACTTCGCCAAATTTACATGGAAGTTGCCGTAATAACAGCTGATGTTGCCTGCAAAACTACATGGAAAACGGTCGAGAATTGATGTCTGAATTGACTTCTAAAATGAATAACTTTTAATAATACTCGAGCAAATTTCACACCAATCTCATTAATAACTTTTGCAGTAATTAATCAAACTTCGCCAAATATACAGGAAAGTTGCCGTAATACCAGCCGATGGTGCCTGCAAAGCTACATCGAGAACGGTTGAGAATTGACGTCTGAATTGACGTCTAAATGAATAACTTTTAATAATACTCAATCAAATTTCACACCAATCTCATTAATAACTTTTGCAGTAATTAATCAAACTTCACCAAATTTACAGGAACGTTGCCGTAATAACAGCCGATGTTGCCTGCAAAACTACATGGAAAACGGTTGAGAATTGACGTCTGAATTGACGTCTAAAATGAATAACTTTTAATAATACTCAATCAAATTTCACACCAATCTCATTAATGACTTTTGCAGTAATTAATCAAACTTCGCCAAATTTACAGGGCAGTTGCCGTAATGCCAGCCGATGGTGCCTGCAAAATTACATGGAAAACGGTTGAGAATTGACGTCTGAATTGACGTCTAAATAAATAACTTTAGTAATAGTCAATCAAATTTCACACCAAGCTCATTAATAACTTCTGCAATAATAAATCAAACTTCGCCAAATTTACATAGAAGTTACCGTAATAACAGCCGATGGTGCCTGCAAAACTACATCGAAAACGGTTCAGAATTGACGTCTGAATTGACGTCTAAATGAATAACTTTTAATAATACTCAATCAAATTTCAAACCAATATCATTAATAACTTTTGCAGTAATTAATCAAACTTCGCCAAATATACAGTGAAGTTGCCGTAATACCAGCCGATGGTGCCTGCAAAACTACATGGGAAACGGTTGAGAATTGACGTCTGAATTGACGTCTAAAATGAATAACTTTTAATAATACTCAATCAAATTTAACACCAATCTCATTAATAACTTTTGCAGTAATTAATCAAACTACGCCAAATTTAAAGGAAAGTTGCCGTAATAACAGGCAATGTTGCCTGCAAAACTACATGGCAAACGGTTGAAAATTGACGTTTGAATTGACGTCTAAATGAATAACTTTTAATAATACTCAATCAAATTTTAAACCAATCTCATTAATAACTTTTGCAGTAATTAATCAAACTTCGCCAATATACAGGGAAGTTGCCGTAATACCAGCCGATGGTGCCTGCAAAAACTACATGGAAAACGGTTGATAATTGACGTCTGAATTGACGTCTAAATGAATAACTTTTAATAACACTCAATCAAATTTCACACCAAGCTCATTAATAACTTCTGCAATAATAAATCAAACTTCGCCAAATTTACACGGAAGTTGCTGTAATACCAGCCGATGGTGCCTACAAAACTACATCGAGAACGGTTGAGAATTGACGTCTGAATTGACGTCTAAATGAATAACTTTTAATAATACTCAATCAAATTTCACACCAATCTCATTAATAACTTTTGCAGTAATTAATCAAACTTCGCCAAATTTACAGGAAAGTTGCCGTAATAACAGCCGATGTTGCCTGCAAAACTACATGGAAAACGGTTGAGAATTGACGTCTGAATTGACGTCTAAAATGAATAACTTTTAATAATACTCAATCAAATTTCACACCAATCTCATTAATAACTTTTGCAGTAATTAATTAAACTTCGCCAAATGTACAGGGAAGTTGCGGTAATAACAGCCAATGTTGCCTGCAAAACTACATGGCAAACGGTTGAGAATTGACGTTTGAATTGACGTCTAAATGAATAACTTTTAATAATACTCAATCAAATTTCACACCAATCTCATTAATGACTTTTGCAGTAATTAATCAAACTTCGCCAAATCTACAGGGAAGTTGCCGTAATAACAGCCGATGTTGCCTGCAAAACTACATGGCAAACGGTTGAGAATTGACGTCTGAATTGATGTCTAAAATGAATAAGTTTTGATAATACTCAATCAAATTTCACACCAAGCTCATTAATAACTTTTGCAGTAATTAATCAAACTTCGCCAAATTTTAAGGGAAGTTGCCGTAATAACAGCCAATGTTGCCTGCAAAACTACATGGCAAACGGTTTAGAATTGACGTTTGAATTGACGTCTAAATGAATAACTTTTAATAATACTTAATCAAATTTCACACCAATCTCATTAATGACTTTTGCAGTAATTAATCAAACTTCGCCAAATTTACAGGGCAGTTGCCGTAATGCCAGCCGATGGTGCCTGCAAAATTACATAGAAAACGGTTGAGAATTGACGTCTGAATTGACGTCTAAATGAATAACTTTTAATAATACTAAATCAAATTTCACATTAATCTCATTAATAACTTTTGCAGTAATTATTCAAACTTCGCCAAATTTACAGGAAAGTTGCCGTAATAACAGCCAATGTTGCCTGCAAAACTACATGGAACACGGTTGAGAATTGACGTCTGAATTGACGTCTAAATGAATAACTTTTAGTAATAGTCAATCAAATTTTAAACCAATCTCATCAATAACTTTCGCAGTAATTAATCAAACTTCACCAAATTTACACGGAAGTTGCCGTAATACCAGCTGATGGTGCCTGCAAAACTACATCGAAAACGGTTTAGAATTGACGTCTGAATTGACGTCTAAATGAATAACTTTTAATAATACTCAATCAAATTTTAAACCAATCTCATTAATAACTTTTGCAGTAATTAATCAAACTTCGCGAAATATACAGGGAAGTTGCCGTAATATCAGCCGATGGTGCCTGCAAAACTACATGGAAAACGGTTGATAATTGACGTCTGAATTGACGGCTAAATGAATAACTTTTAATAATACTCAATCAAATTTCACACCAATCTCATTAATAACATTTGCAGTAATTAATCAAACTTCGCCAAATTTACATGGAAGTTGCCGTAATAACAGCTGATGTTGCCTGCAAAACTACATGGAAAACGGTTGAGAATTGATGTCTGAATTGACTTCTAAAATGAATAACTTTTAATAATACTCGAGCAAATTTCACACCAATCTCATTAATAACTTTTGCAGTAATTAATCAAACTTCGCCAAATATACAGGAAAGTTGCCGTAATACCAGCCGATGGTGCCTGCAAAGCTACATCGAGAACGGTTGAGAATTGACGTCTGAATTGACGTCTAAATGAATAACTTTTAATAATACTCAATCAAATTTCACACCAATCTCATTAATAACTTTTGCAGTAATTAATCAAACTTCACCAAATTTACAGGAACGTTGCCGTAATAACAGCCGATGTTGCCTGCAAAACTACATGGAAAACGGTTGAGAATTGACGTCTGAATTGACGTCTAAAATGAATAACTTTTAATAATACTCAATCAAATTTCACACCAATCTCATTAATGACTTTTGCAGTAATTAATCAAACTTCGCCAAATTTACAGGGCAGTTGCCGTAATGCCAGCCGATGGTGCCTGCAAAATTACATGGAAAACGGTTGAGAATTGACGTCTGAATTGACGTCTAAATAAATAACTTTTAGTAATAGTCAATCAAATTTCACACCAAGCTCATTAATAACTTCTGCAATAATAAATCAAACTTCGCCAAATTTACATAGAAGTTACCGTAATAACAGCCGATGGTGCCTGCAAAACTACATCGAAAACGGTTCAGAATTTACGTCTGAATTGACGTCTAAATGAATAACTTTTAATAATACTCAATCAAATTTCAAACCAATCTCATCAATAACTTTCGCAGTAATTAATCAAACTTCACCAAATTTACACGGAAGTTGCCGTAATACCAGCTGATGGTGCCTGCAAAACTACATCGAAAACGGTTTAGAATTGACGTCTGAATTGACGTCTAAATGAATAACTTTTAATAATACTCAATCAAATTTTAAACCAATCTCATTAATAACTTTTGCAGTAATTAATCAAACTTCGCGAAATATACAGGGAAGTTGCCGTAATATCAGCCGATGGTGCCTGCAAAACTACATGGAAAACGGTTGATAATTGACGTCTGAATTGACGGCTAAATGAATAACTTTTAATAATACTCAATCAAATTTCACACCAATCTCATTAATAACATTTGCAGTAATTAATCAAACTTCGCCAAATTTACATGGAAGTTGCCGTAATAACAGCTGATGTTGCCTGCAAAACTACATGGAAAACGGTTGAGAATTGATGTCTGAATTGACTTCTAAAATGAATAACTTTTAATAATACTCGAGCAAATTTCACACCAATCTCATTAATAACTTTTGCAGTAATTAATCAAACTTCGCCAAATATACAGGAAAGTTGCCGTAATACCAGCCGATGGTGCCTGCAAAGCTACATCGAGAACGGTTGAGAATTGACGTCTGAATTGACGTCTAAATGAATAACTTTTAATAATACTCAATCAAATTTCACACCAATCTCATTAATAACTTTTGCAGTAATTAATCAAACTTCACCAAATTTACAGGAACGTTGCCGTAATAACAGCCGATGTTGCCTGCAAAACTACATGGAAAACGGTTGAGAATTGACGTCTGAATTGACGTCTAAAATGAATAACTTTTAATAATACTCAATCAAATTTCACACCAATCTCATTAATGACTTTTGCAGTAATTAATCAAACTTCGCCAAATTTACAGGGCAGTTGCCGTAATGCCAGCCGATGGTGCCTGCAAAATTACATGGAAAACGGTTGAGAATTGACGTCTGAATTGACGTCTAAATAAATAACTTTTAGTAATAGTCAATCAAATTTCACACCAAGCTCATTAATAACTTCTGCAATAATAAATCAAACTTCGCCAAATTTACATAGAAGTTACCGTAATAACAGCCGATGGTGCCTGCAAAACTACATCGAAAACGGTTCAGAATTTACGTCTGAATTGACGTCTAAATGAATAACTTTTAATAATACTCAATCAAATTTCAAACCAATATCATTAATAACTTTTGCAGTAATTAATCAAACTTCGCCAAATTTACAGGGCAGTTGCCGTAATGCCAGCCGATGGTGCCTGCAAAATTACATAGAAAACGGTTGAGAATTGACGTCTGAATTGACGTCTAAATGAATAACTTTTAATAAAACTAAATCAAATTTCACATTAATCTCATTAATAACTTTTGCAGTAATTATTCAAACTTCGCCAAATTTACAGGAAAGTTGCCGTAATAACAGCCAATGTTGCCTGCAAAACTACATGGAAAACGGTTGAGAATTGACGTCTGAATTGACGTCTAAATGAATAACTTTTAGTAATAGTCAATCAAATTTTAAACCAATCTCACCAATAACTTTCGCAGTAATTAATCAAACTTCACCAAATTTACACGGAAGTTGCCGTAATACCAGCTGATGGTGCCTGCAAAACTACATCGAAAACGGTTTAGAATTGACGTCTGAATTGACGTCTAAATGAATAACTTTTAATAATACTCAATCAAATTTTAAACCAATCTCATTAATAACTTTTGCAGTAATTAATCAAACTTCGCGAAATATACAGGGAAGTTGCCGTAATATCAGCCGATGGTGCCTGCAAAACTACATGGAAAACGGTTGATAATTGACGTCTGAATTGACGGCTAAATGAATAACTTTTAATAATACTCAATCAAATTTCACACCAATCTCATTAATAACATTTGCAGTAATTAATCAAACTTCGCCAAATTTACATGGAAGTTGCCGTAATAACAGCTGATGTTGCCTGCAAAACTACATGGAAAACGGTTGAGAATTGATGTCTGAATTGACTTCTAAAATGAATAACTTTTAATAATACTCGAGCAAATTTCACACCAATCTCATTAATAACTTTTGCAGTAATTAATCAAACTTCGCCAAATATACAGGAAAGTTGCCGTAATACCAGCCGATGGTGCCTGCAAAGCTACATCGAGAACGGTTGAGAATTGACGTCTGAATTGACGTCTAAATGAATAACTTTTAATAATACTCAATCAAATTTCACACCAATCTCATTAATAACTTTTGCAGTAATTAATCAAACTTCACCAAATTTACAGGAACGTTGCCGTAATAACAGCCGATGTTGCCTGCAAAACTACATGGAAAACGGTTGAGAATTGACGTCTGAATTGACGTCTAAAATGAATAACTTTTAATAATACTCAATCAAATTTCACACCAATCTCATTAATGACTTTTGCAGTAATTAATCAAACTTCGCCAAATTTACAGGGCAGTTGCCGTAATGCCAGCCGATGGTGCCTGCAAAATTACATGGAAAACGGTTGAGAGTTGACGTCTGAATTGACGTCTAAATAAATAACTTTTAGTAATAGTCAATCAAATTTCACACCAAGCTCATTAATAACTTCTGCAATAATAAATCAAACTTCGCCAAATTTACATAGAAGTTACCGTAATAACAGCCGATGGTGCCTGCAAAACTACATCGAAAACGGTTCAGAATTGACGTCTGAATTGACGTCTAAATGAATAACTTTTAATAATACTCAATCAAATTTCAAACCAATATCATTAATAACTTTTGCAGTAATTAATCAAACTTCGCCAAATATACAGTGAAGTTGCCGTAATACCGGCCGATGGTGCCTGCAAAACTACATGGGAAACGGTTGAGAATTGACGTCTGAATTGACGTCTAAAATGAATAACTTTTAATAATACTCAATCAAATTTAACACCAATCTCATTAATAACTTTTGCAGTAATTAATCAAACTACGCCAAATTTAAAGGGAAGTTGCCGTAATAACAGCCAATGTTGCCTGCATAACTACATGGCAAACGGTTGAAAATTGACGTTTGAATTGACGTCTAAATGAATAACTTTTAATAATACTCAATCAAATTTTAAACCAATCTCATTAATAACTTTTGCAGTAATTAATCAAACTTCGCCAAATATACAGGGAAGTTGCCGTAATACCAGCCGATGGTGCCTGCAAAACTACATGGAAAACGGTTGATAATTGACGTCTGAATTGACGTCTAAATGAATAACTTTTAATAACACTCAATCAAATTTCACACCAAGCTCATTAATAACTTCTGCAATAATAAATCAAACTTCGCCAAATTTACACGGAAGTTGCTGTAATACCAGCCGATGGTGCCTACAAAACTACATCGAGAACGGTTGAGAATTGACGTCTGAATTGACGTCTAAATGAATAACTTTTAATAATACTCAATCAAATTTCACACCAATCTCATTAATAACTTTTGCAGTAATTAATCAAACTTCGCCAAATTTACAGGAAAGTTGCCGTAATAACAGCCGATGTTGCCTGCAAAACTACATGGAAAACGGTTGAGAATTGACGTCTGAATTGACGTCTAAAATGAATAAGTTTTAATAATACTCAATCATATTTCACACCAATCTCATTAATAACTTTTGCAGTAATTAATTAAACTTCGCCAAATGTACAGGGAAGTTGCGGTAATAACAGCCAATGTTGCCTGCAAAACTACATGGCAAACGGTTGAGAATTGACGTTTGAATTGACGTCTAAATGAATAACTTTTAATAATACTCAATCAAATTTCACACCAATCTCATTAATGACTTTTGCAGTAATTAATCAAACTTCGCCAAATTTACAGGGCAGTTGCCGTAATGCCAGCCGATGGTGCCTGCAAAACTACATCGAGAACGGTTGAGAATTGACGTCTGAATTGACGTCTAAATGAATAACTTTTATTAATACTCAATCAAATTTCACACCAATCTCATTAATAACTTTTGCAGTAATTAATCAAACTTCGCCAAATTTACAGAGAAGTTGCTGTAATACCAGCCGATGGTGCCTGCAAAACTACATGGAAAACGGTTGAGAATTGACGTCTGAATTGACGTCTAAAATGAATAACTTTTAATAATACTCAATCAAATTTCACACCAATCTCATTAATACCTTTTGCAGTAATTAATTAAACTTCGCCAAATTTACAGAGAAGTTGCCGTAATAACAGCCAATGTTGCCTGCAAAACTACATGGCAAACGGTTGAGATTTGACGTTTGAATTGACGTCTAAATGAATAACTTTTAATAATACTCAATCAAATTTCACACCAATCTCATTAATGACTTTTGCAGTAATTAATCAAACTTCGCCAAATTTACAGGGCAGTTGCTGTAATGCCAGCCGATGGTGCCTGCAAAATTACATGGAAAACGGTTGAGAATTGACGTCTCAATTGACGTCTAAATGAATAACTTTTAGTAATAGTCAATCAAATTTCACACCAAACTCATTAATAACTTCTGCAATGATAAATCAAACTTCGCCAAATTTACACGGAAGTTGCCGTAATACCAGCCGATGGTGCCTGAAAAACTACATCGAAAACGGTTTAGAATTGACGTCTGAATTGACGTCTAAATGAATAACTTTTAATAATACTCAATCAAATTTCAAACCAATCTCATTAATAACTTTTGCAGTAATTAATCAAACTTCGCCAAATATACAGGGAAGTTGCCGTAATACCAGCCGATGGTGCCTGCAAAACTACATCGAGAACGGTTGAGAATTGACGTCTGAATTGACGTCTAAATGAATAACTTTTATTAATACTCAATCAAATTTCACACCAATCTCATTAATAACTTTTGCAGTAATTAATCAAACTTCGCCAAATTTACAGAGAAGTTGCCGTAATACCAGCCGATGGTGCCTGCAAAACTACATGGAAAACGGTTGAGAATTGACGTCTGAATTGACGTCTAAAATGAATAACTTTTAATAATACTCAATCAAATTTCACACCAATCTCATTAATACCTTTTGCAGTAATTAATTAAACTTCGCCAAATTTACAGGGAAGTTGCCGTAATAACAGCCGATGTTGCCTGCAAAACTACATGGAAAACGGTTGAGAATTGACGTCTGAATTGACGTCTAAAATGAATAACTTTTAATAATACTCAATCAAATTTCACACCAATCTCATTAATACCTTTTGCAGTAATTAATTAAACTTCGCCAAATTTACAGGGAAGTTGCGGTAATAACAGCCAATGTTGCCTGCAAAACTACATGGCAAACGGTTGAGAATTGACGTTTGAATTGACGTCTAAATGAATAACTTTTAATAATACTCAATCAAATTTCACACCAATCTCATTAATGACTTTTGCAGTAATTAATCAAACTTCGCCAAATTTACAGGGCAGTTGCTGTAATGCCAGCCGATGGTGCCTGCAAAATTACATGGAAAACGGTTGAGAATTGACGTCTCAATTGACGTCTAAATGAATAACTTTTAGTAATAGTCAATCAAATTTCACACCAAACTCATTAATAACTTCTGCAATGATAAATCAAACTTCGCCAAATTTACACGGAAGTTGCCGTAATACCAGCCGATGGTGCCTGAAAAACTACATCGAAAACGGTTTAGAATTGACGTCTGAATTGACGTCTAAATGAATAACTTTTAATAATACTCAATCAAATTTCAAACCAATCTCATTAATAACTTTTGCAGTAATTAATCAAACTTCGCCAAATATACAGGGAAGTTGCCGTAATACCAGCCGATGGTGCCTGCAAAACTACGTCGAGAACGGTTGAGAATTGACGTCTGAATTGACGTCTAAATGAATAACTTTTAATAATACTCAATCAATTTTCACACCAATCTCATTAATAACTTTTGCAGTAATTAATCAAACTTCGCCAAATTTACAGGGGAGTTGCCGTAATAGCAGCCGATGTTGCCTGCAAAACTACATGGGAAACGGTTGAGAATTGACGTCTGAATTGACGTTTAAAATGAATAACTTTTGATAATACTCAATCAAATTTCACACCAACCTCATTAATAACTTTTGCAGTAATTAATCAAACTTCGCCAAGTTTAAATTAATCAAACTTCGCCAAATTTACAGGGAAGTTGCCGTAGTAACAGCCGATGTTGCCTACACAACTACATGGAAAACGGTTGAGAATTGACGTCTGAATTGACATCTAAATGAATAACTTTTATTAAAACTCAATCAAATTTCACACCAATCTCATTATTGACTTTTGCAGTAATTAATCAAACTTCGCCAAATTTACAGGGCAGTTGCCGTAATGCCAGCCGATGGTGCCTGCAAAATTACATGGAAAACGGTTGAGAATTGACGTCTGAATTGACGTCTAAATGAATAACTTTTAATAATACTAAATCAAATTTCACACTAATCTCATTAATAACTTTTGCAGTAATTAATCAAACTTCGCCAAATTTACACGGAAGTTGCCGCAATACCAGCCGATGGTGCCTGCAAAACTACATCAAAAACGATTTCGAATTGACGTCTGAATTGACGTCTAAATGAATAACTTTTAATAATACTCAATCAAATTTTAAACCAATCTCATTAATAACTTTTGCAGTAATTATTCAAACTTCGCCAAATTTACAGGAAAGTTGCCGTAATAAAAGCCAATGTTGCCTGCAAAACTACATGGAAAACGGTTGAGAATTGACGTCTGAATTTACGTCTAAATGAACAACTTTTAGTAATAGTCAATCAAATTTCACACCAAGCTCATTAATAACTTCTGCAATAATTAATCAAACTTCGCCAAATTTACACGGAAGTTGCCGTAATACAAGCCAATGTTGCCTGCAAAACTACATGGCAAACGGTTGAGAATTGACGTTTGAATTGACGTCTAAATGAATAACTTTTAATAATACTCAATCAAATTTCACACCAATCTCATTAATGACTTTTGCAGTAATTAATTAAACTTCGCCAAATTTACAGGGCAGTTGCCGTAATGCCAGCCGATGGTGCCTGCAAAATTACATGGAAAACGGTTGAGAATTGACGTCTGAATTGACGTCTAAATGAATAACTGTTAGTAATAGTCAATCAAATTTCACACCAAGCTCATTAATAACTTCTGCAATAATAAATCAAATTTCGCCAAATTTACACGGAAGTTGCCGTAATACCAGGCGATGGTGCCTGCAAAACTACATGGCAAACGGTTGAGAATTGACGTTTGAATTGACGTCTAAATGAATAACTTTTAATAATACTCAATCAAATTTCAAACCAATCTCATTAATAACTTTTGCAGTAATTAATCAAACTTCGCCAAATATACAGGGAAGTTGCCGTAATACCAGCCGATGGTGCCTGCAAAACCACATCGGGAACGGTTGAGAATTGACGCCTGAATTGACGTCTAAATGAATAGTTTTTAATAATACTCAATCAATTTTCACACCAATCTCACTAATAACTTTTGCAGTAATTAATCAAACTTCGCCAAATTTACAGAGAAGTTGCCGTAGTAACAGCCGATGTTGCCTGTAAAACTACATGGGAAACGGTTGAGAATTGACGTCTGAATTGACGTCTAAAATGAATAACTTTTAATAATACTCAATCAAATTTCACACCAATCTCATTAATAACTTTTGCAGTAATTAATCAAACTTCGCCAAATTTAAAGGGAAGTTGCCATAATAACAGCCAATGTTGCCTGCAAAACTACATGGCAAACGGTTGAGAATTGACGTTTGAATTGACGTCTAAATGAATAACTTTTAATAATACTCAATCAAATTTCACACCAATCTCATTAATGACTTTTGCAGTAATTAATCAAACTTCGCCAAATTCACAGGGCAGTTGCCGTAATGCCAGCCGATGGTGCCTGCAAAATTACATGGAAAACGGTTGAGAATTGACGTCTGAATTGACGTCTAAATGAATAACTTTTAGTAATAGTCAATCAAATTTCACACCAAGCTCATTAATAACTTTTGCAGTAATTAATCAAACTTTGCAAAATATACACGGAAGTTGCCGTAATACCAGCCGATGGTGCCTGCAAAACTACATCGAAAACGGTTTAGAATTGACGTCTGAATTGACGTCTAAATAATTAACTTTTAATAATACTCAATCAAATTTCAAACCAATCTCATTAATAACTTTTGCAGTAATTAATCAAACTTCGCAAAATATACAGGGAAGTTGCCGTAATACCAGCCGATGGCGCCTGCAAAACTACATCGGGAACGGTTGAGAATTGACGCCTGAATTGACGTCTAAATGAATAGCTTTTAATAATACTCAATCAATTTTCACACCAATCTCATTAATAACTTTTGCAGTAATTAATCAAACTTCGCCAAATTTACAGAGAAGTTGCCGTAATAACAGCCGATGTTGCCTGCAAAACTACATGGGAAACGGTTGAGAATTGACGTCTGAATTGACGTCTAAAATGAATAACTTTTAATAATACTCAATCAAATTTCACACCAATCTCATTAAAAACTTTTGCAGTAATTAATCAAACTTCGCCAAATTTAAAGGGAAGTTGCCGTAATAACAGCCAATGTTGCCTGCAAAACTACATGGCAAACGGTTGAGAATTGACGTTTGAATTGACGTCTAAATGAATAACTTTTAATAATACTCAATCAAATTTCACACCAATCTCATTAATGACTTTTGCAGTAATTAATCAAACTTCGCCAAATTTACAGGGCAGTTGCCGTAATGCCAGCCGATGGTGCCTGCAAAATTACATGGAAAACGGTTGAGAATTGACGTCTGAATTGACGTCTAAATGAATAACTTTTAGTAATAGTCAATCAAATTTCACACCAAGCTCATTAATAACTTCTGCAATAATAAATCAAACTTCGCCAAATTTACACGGAAGTTGCCGTAATACCAGCCGATGGTGCCTGCAAAACTACATCGAAAACGGTTTAGAATTGACGTCTGAATTGACGTCTAAATGAATAACTTTTAATAATACTCAATCAAATTTCAAACCAATCTCATTAATAACTTTTGCTTTAATAATTAAACTTCGCCAAATATACAGGGAAGTTGCCGTAATACCAGCCGATGGTGCCTGCAAAACTACATCGAGAACGGTTGAGAATTGACGCCTGAATTGACGTCTAAATGAATAGCTTTTAATAATACTCAATCAATTTTCACACCAATCTCATTAATAACTTTTGCAGTAATTAATCAAACTTCGCCAAATTTACAGAGAAGTTGCCGTAATAACAGGCGATGTTGCCTGCAAAACTACATGGGAAACGGTTGAGAATTGACGTCTGAATTGACGTCTAAAATGAATAACTTTTAATAATACTCAATCAAATTTTAAACCAATCTCATTAATAACTTTTGCAGTAATTATTCAAACTTCGCCAAATTTACAGGAAAGTTGCCGTAATAAAAGCCAATGTTGCCTGCAAAACTACATGGAAAACGGTTGAGAATTGACGTCTGAATTTACGTCTAAATGAACAACTTTTAGTAATAGTCAATCAAATTTCACACCAAGCTCATTAATAACTTCTGCAATAATTAATCAAACTTCGCCAAATTTACACGGAAGTTGCCGTAATACAAGCCAATGTTGCCTGCAAAACTACATGGCAAACGGTTGAGAATTGACGTTTGAATTGACGTCTAAATGAATAACTTTTAATAATACTCAATCAAATTTCACACCAATCTCATTAATGACTTTTGCAGTAATTAATTAAACTTCGCCAAATTTACAGGGCAGTTGCCGTAATACCAGCCGATGGTGCCTGCAAAACCACATCGGGAACGGTTGAGAATTGACGCCTGAATTGACGTCTAAATGAATAGCTTTTAATAATACTCAATCAATTTTCACACCAATCTCACTAATAACTTTTGCAGTAATTAATCAAACTTCGCCAAATTTACAGAGAAGTTGCCGTAATAACAGCCGATGTTGCCTGCAAAACTACATGGGAAACGGTTGAGAATTGACGTCTGAATTGACGTCTAAAATGAATAACTTTTAATAATACTCAATCAAATTTCACACCAATCTCATTAATAACTTTTGCAGTAATAATTCAAACTTCGCCAAATTTAAAGGGAAGTTGCCATAATAACAGCCAATGTTGCCTGCAAAACTACATGGCAAACGGCTGAGAATTGACGTTTGAATTGACGTCTAAATGAATAACTTTTAATAATACTCAATCAAATTTCACACCAATCTCATTAATGACTTTTGCAGTAATTAATCAAACTTCGCCAAATTCACAGGGCAGTTGCCGTAATGCCAGCCGATGGTGCCTGCAAAATTACATGGAAAACGGTTGAGAATTGACGTCTGAATTGACGTCTAAATGAATAACTTTTAGTAATAGTCAATCAAATTTCACACCAAGCTCATTAATAACTTTTGCAGTAATTAATCAAACTTTGCAAAATATACACGGAAGTTGCCATAATACCAGCCGATGGTGCCTGCAAAACTACATCGAAAACGGTTTAGAATTGACGTCTGAATTGACGTCTAAATGAATAACTTTTAGTAATACTCAATCAAATTTCAAACCAATCTCATTAATAACTTTTGCAGTAATTAATCAAACTTCGCAAAATATACAGGGAAGTTGCCGTAATACCAGCCGATGGCGCCTGCAAAACTACATCGGGAACGGTTGAGAATTGACGCCTGAATTGACGTCTAAATGAATAGCTTTTAATAATACTCAATCAATTTTCACACCAATCTCATTAATAACTTTTGCAGTAATTAATCAAACTTCGCCAAATTTACAGAGAAGTTGCCGTAATAACAGCCGATGTTGCCTGCAAAACTACATGGGAAACGGTTGAGAATTGACGTCTGAATTGACGTCTAAAATGAATAACTTTTAATAATACTCAATCAAATTTCACACCAATCTCATTAAAAACTTTTGCAGTAATTAATCAAACTTCGCCAAATTTAAAGGGAAGTTGCCGTAATAACAGCCAATGTTGCCTGCAAAACTACATGGCAAACGGTTGAGAATTGACGTTTGAATTGACGTCTAAATGAATAACTTTTAATAATACTCAATCAAATTTCACACCAATCTCATTAATGACTTTTGCAGTAATTAATCAAACTTCGCCAAATTTACAGGGCAGTTGCCGTAGTGCCAGCCGATGGTGCCTGCAAAATTACATGGAAAACGGTTGAGAATTGACGTCTGAATTGACGTCTAAATGAATAACTTTTAGTAATAGTCAATCAAATTTCACACCAAGCTCATTAATAACTTCTGCAATAATAAATCAAACTTCGCCAAATTTACACGGAAGTTGCCGTAATACCAGCCGATGGTGCCTGCAAAACTACATCGAAAACGGTTTAGAATTGACGTCTGAATTGACGTCTAAATGAATAACTTTTAATAATACTCAATCAAATTTCAAACCAATCTCATTAATAACTTTTGCAGTAATTAATCAAACTTCGCCAAATATACAGGGAAGTTGCCGTAATACCAGCCGATGGTGCCTGCAAAACTACATCGAGAACGGTTGAGAATTGACGCCTGAATTGACGTCTAAATGAATAGCTTTTAATAATACTCAATCAATTTTCACACCAATCTCATTAATAACTTTTGCTGTAATTAATCAAACTTCGCCAAATTTACAGAGAAGTTGCCGTAATAACAGGCGATGTTGCCTGCAAAACTACATGGGAAACGGTTGAGAATTGACGTCTGAATTGACGTCTAAAATGAATAACTTTTAATAATACTCAATCAAATTTCACACCAATCTCATTAATGACTTTTGCAGTAATTATTCAAACTTCGCAAAATTTACAGGGCAGTTGCCGTAATGCCAGCCGATGGTGCCTGCAAAATTACATGGAAAACGGTTGAGAATTGACGTCTGAATTGACGTCTAAATGAATAACTTTTAATAATACTTAATCAAATTTAACACTAATCTCATTAATAACTTTTGCAGTAATTATTCAAACTTCGCCAAATTTACAGGGAAGTTGCCGTAATAAGAGCCAATGTTGCCTGCAAAACTACATGGAAAACGGTTGAGAATTGACGTCTGAATTGATGTCTAAGTGAATAACTTTTAGTAATAGTCAATCAAATTTCACACCAAGCTCATTAATAACTTCTGCAATAATAAATCAAACTTCGCCAAATTTACAGGGAAGTTGCCGTAATAACAGCCGATGTTGCCTGCAAAACTACATGGGAAACGGTTGAGAATTGACGTCTGAATTGACGTTTAAAATGAATAACTTTTGATAATACTCAATCAAATTTCACACCAATCTCATTAATAACTTTTGCAGTAATTAATCAAACTTCGCCAAGTTTACATTAATCAAACTTCGCCAAATTTACAGGGAAGTTGCCGTAGTAACAGCCGATGTTGCCTACAAAACTACATGGAAAACGGTTGAGAATTGACGTCTGAATTGACGTCTAAATGCATAACTTTTATTAAAACTCAATCAAATTTCACACCAATCTCATTAATGACTTTTGAAGTAATTAATCAAAGTTCGCCAAATATACAGGGAAGTTGCCGTAATACCAGCCGATGGTGCCTGCAAAACTACATCGGGAACGGTTGAGAATTGACGCCTGAATTGACGTCTAAATGAATAGCTTTTAATAATACTCAATCAATTTTCACACCAATCTCATTAATAACTTTTGCAGTAATTAATCAAACTTCGCCAAATTTACAGAGAAGTTGCCGTAATAACAGCCGATGTTGCCTGCAAAACTACATGGGAAACGGTTGAGAATTGACGTCTGAATTGACGTCTAAAATGGATAACTTTTAATAATACTCAATCAAATTTCACACCAATCTCATTAATGACTTTTGCAGTAATTAATCAAAGTTCGCCAAATATGCAGGGAAGTTGCCGTAATACCAGCCGATGGTGCCTGCAAAACTACATCGGGAACGGTTGAGAATTGACGCCTGAATTGACGTCTAAATGAATAGCTTTTAATAATACTCAATCAATTTTCACACCAATCTCATTAATAACTTTTGCAGTAATTAATCAAACTTCGCCAAATTTACAGAGAAGTTGCCGTAATAACAGCCGATGTTGCCTGCAAAACTACATGGGAAACGGTTGAGAATTGACGTCTGAATTGACGTCTAAAATGGATAACTTTTAATAATACTCAATCAAATTTCACACCAATCTCATTAATGACTTTTGCAGTAATTAATCAAAGTTCGCCAAATATACAGGGAAGTTGCCGTAATACCAGCCGATGGTGCCTGCAAAACTACATCGGGAACGGTTGAGAATTGACGCCTGAATTGACGTCTAAATGAATAGCTTTTAATAATACTCAATCAATTTTCACACCAATCTCATTAATAACTTTGGCAGTAATTAATCAAACTTCGCCAAATTTACAGAGAAGTTGCCGTAATAACAGGCGATGTTGCCTGCAAAACTACATGGGAAACGGTTGAGAATTGACGTCTGAATTGACGTCTAAAATGAATAACTTTTAATAATACTCAATCAAATTTCACACCAATCTCATTAATGACTTTTGCAGTAATTAATCAAACTTCGCAAAATTTACAGGGCAGTTGCCGTAATGCCAGCCGATGGTGCCTGCAAAATTACATGGAAAACGGTTGAGAATTGACGTCTGAATTGACGTCTAAAATGAATAACTTTTAATAATACTCAATCAAATTTCACACCAATCTCATTAATAACTTTTGCAGTAATTAATCAAACTTCGCCAAATTTAAAGGGAAGTTGCCATAATAACAGCCAATGTTGCCTGCAAAACTACATGGCAAACGGTTGAGAATTGACGTTTGAATTGACGTCTAAATGAATAACTTTTAATAATACTCAATCAAATTTCACACCAATCTCATTAATGACTTTTGCAGTAATTAATCAAACTTCGCCAAATTCACAGGGCAGTTGCCGTAATGCCAGCCGATGGTGCCTGCAAAATTACATGGAAAACGGTTGAGAATTGACGTC
>CAXHKU010000224.1:0-31408 GCA_964017125.1 Flabesymbios commensalis
GGAAAGAAACATATTTATGGAATGTTTTTTTACAAGTGATCTAAAAAACACATTCTATTCTGAAATCGAAAAGAAACCTTGTCCAATTCCGATAAGCAGAAGGCGCCCAAAGGCAAAATGAAATTCCCCTGTTTTTTACTAGATCTCGAGAAATGACCTGTTTTTCTATATTACAACATAGTTTCCGTTTTCATAAAGCATCTGTATGGAATTGTCTATTTTTTCAGGAATCGTCTTGAAATTAGGCAATGAATGATTTATTTCTTCAGAATAGTGATGTACGAACATTATACACACAAACAAAAGAGGTATAAATACCAAAGGACAAAAAATCAATGCGGGGAAGCATGTCTATATTATATTTTTTCGTTGAATTGGCCGCCTGGTGATAATAAATGAGCAAAATAAATGGTCTAGTGGCAGTAAAACATCACACAGGCGCGAAAATGTGTTTTCTGGAACTATGGCCTTAACGTCTCACCACACCAAATACCCGTCCCATAGACTTACATGTATATGACCCATACACTCAGGCCTCCCAGCACTCTTTAAGTGGAGAAATATAAATAAAACTATATATCATTTTAACCATCAGTCTGTTCTCTTTCAATCTAAACAATAAAAAAGGCATGTTAAACTGACATAATTTTTTTATTTGAGCCCATAATAACCTCTTGCCCCACTCTCCTCTGATCGACCTGAAAAATAATTGACCTTGTTTTTTAGAAGAGCCTTGTTACAGCCAGCGCAAGGACTTCCTGTTGGATCTATCTTTCCTCATTTCGATGCTTTTGCTACACCAAATCATCACAGAATCGATTTAAATTGGTGACAAAATGATATATCTGTAATATTTGCCACCGAGGCTGCTGCAAAGAGCCGTATTTTTTAAAAAGAGACTAACTTTCTTATTCTTAAAACTTTATAATGATATGCGCGAATGAATTTGTGTGGTGAGACCTTAAGGGAAAGAAACATATTTATGGAATGTTTTTTTACAAGTGATCTAAAAACACATTCTATTCTGAAATCGAAAAAGAAAACCTTGTCCAATTCCGATAAGCAGAAGGCGCCCAAAGGCAAAATGAAATTCCCCTGTTTTTTACTAGATCTCGAGAAATGAACCTGTTTTTCTATATTACAACATAGTTTTCCGTTTTCATAAAGCATCTGTATGGAATTGTCTATTTTTTCAGGGAATCGTCTTGAAATTAGGCAATGAATGATTTTATTTCTTCAGAATAGTGATGTACGAACATTATACACACAAACAAAAGAGGTATAAATACCAAAGGACAAAAAAAATCAATGCGGGGAAGCATGTCTATATTATATTTTTCGTTGAATTGGCCGCCTGGTGATAATAAATGAGCAAAATAAATGGTCTAGTGGCAGTAAAACATCACACAGGCGCGAAAAATGTTGTTTTCTGGAACTATGGCCTTAACGTCTCACCACACCAAATACCCGTCCATAGACTTACATGTAATATGACCCATACACTCAGGCCTCCCAGCACTCTTTAAGTGGAGAAATATAAATAAAACTATATATCATTTTAACCATCAGTCTGTTCTCTTTCAATCTAAACATAAAAAAGGCATGTTAAACTGACATAATTTTTTTATTTGAAGCCCATAATAACCTCTTGCCCCACTCTCCTCTGATCGACCTGAAAAATAATTGACCTTGTTTTTAGAAGAGCCTTGTTACAGCCAGCGCAAGGACTTCCTGTTGGATCTATCTTTCTCATTTCGATGCTTTTGCTACACCAAATCATCACAGAATCGATTTAAATTGGTGACAAAATGATATATCTGTAATATTTGCCACCGAGCTGCTGCAAAGAGCCGTATTTTTTAAAAAGAGACTAACTTTCTTATTCTTAAACTTTAATAAATGATATGCGCGAATGAATTTGTGTGGTGAGACCTTAAGGGAAAGAAACATATTTATGGAATGTTTTTTACAAGTGATCTAAAAACACATTCTATTCTGAAATCGAAAAAGAAAACCTTGTCCAATTCCGATAAGCAGAAGGCGCCCAAAGGCAAAATGAAATTCCCCTGTTTTTTACTAGATCTCGAGAAATGACCTGTTTTTCTATATTACAACATAGTTTTCCGTTTTCATAAAGCATTCTGTATGGAATTGTCTATTTTTTCAGGGAATCGTCTTGAAATTAGGCAATGAAATGATTTTATTTCTTCAGATAGTGATGTACGAACATTATACACACAAACAAAAGAGGTATAAATACCAAAGGACAAAAAAATCAATGCGGGGAAGCATGTCTATATTATATTTTTTCGTTGAATTGGCCGCCTGGTGATAATAAATGAGCAAAATAAATGGTCTAGTGGCAGTAAAACATCACACAGGCGCGAAAATGTGTTTTCTGGAACTATGGCCTTAACGTCTCACCACACCAAATACCCGTCCCATAGACTTACATGTAATATGACCCATACACTCAGGCCTCCCAGCACTCTTTAAGTGGAGAAATATAAATAAAACTATATATCATTTTAACCATCAGTCTGTTCTCTTTCAATCTAAACAATAAAAAAAGGCATGTTAAACTGACATAATTTTTTTTATTTGAGCCCATAATAACCTCTTGCCCCACTCTCCTCTGATCGACCTGAAAAATAATTGACCTTGTTTTTTAGAAGAGCCTTGTTACAGCCAGCGCAAGGACTTCCTGTTGGATCTATCTTTCCTCATTTCGATGCTTTTGCTACACCAAATCATCACAGAATCGATTTAAATTGGTGACAAAATGATATATCTGTAATATTTGCCACCGAGGCTGCTGCAAAGAGCCGTATTTTTTAAAAAGAGACTAACTTTCTTATTCTTAAACTTTATAATGATATGCGCGAATGAATTTGTGTGGTGAGACCTTAAGGGAAAGAAACATATTTATGGAATGTTTTTTTACAAGTGATCTAAAAAACACATTCTATTCTGAAATCGAAAAAGAAAACCTTGTCCAATTCCGATAAGCAGAAGGCGCCCAAAGGCAAAATGAAATTCCCCTGTTTTTTACTAGATCTCGAGAAATGACCTGTTTTTCTATATTACAACATAGTTTTCCGTTTTCATAAAGCATCTGTATGGAATTGTCTATTTTTTCAGGGAATCGTCTTGAAATTAGGCAATGAATGATTTTATTTCTTCAGAATAGTGATGTACGAACATTATACACACAAACAAAAGAGGTATAAATACCAAAGGACAAAAAAATCAATGCGGGGAAGCATGTCTATATTATATTTTTTCGTTGAATTGGCCGCCTGGTGATAATAAATGAGCAAAATAAATGGTCTAGTGGCAGTAAAACATCACACAGGCGCGAAAATGTGTTTTCTGGAACTATGGCCTTAACGTCTCACCACACCAAATACCCGTCCCATAGACTTACATGTAATATGACCCATACACTCAGGCCTCCCAGCACTCTTTAAGTGGAGAAATATAAATAAAACTATATATCATTTTAACCATCAGTCTGTTCTCTTTCAATCTAAACAATAAAAAAGGCATGTTAAACTGACATAATTTTTTTTATTTGAGCCCATAATAACCTCTTGCCCCACTCTCCTCTGATCGACCTGAAAAATAATTGACCTTGTTTTTAGAAGAGCCTTGTTACAGCCAGCGCAAGGACTTCCTGTTGGATCTATCTTTCCTCATTTCGATGCTTTTGCTACACCAAATCATCACAGAATCGATTTAAATTGGTGACAAAATGATATATCTGTAATATTTGCCACCGAGGCTGCTGCAAAGAGCCGTATTTTTTAAAAAGAGACTAACTTTCTTATTCTTAAACTTTATAATGATATGCGCGAATGAATTTGTGTGGTGAGACCTTAAGGGAAAGAAACATATTTATGGAATGTTTTTTTACAAGTGATCTAAAAAACACATTCTATTCTGAAATCGAAAAAGAAAACCTTGTCCAATTCCGATAAGCAGAAGGCGCCCAAAGGCAAAATGAAATTCCCCTGTTTTTTACTAGATCTCGAGAAATGACCTGTTTTTCTATATTACAACATAGTTTTCCGTTTTCATAAAGCATCTGTATGGAATTGTCTATTTTTTCAGGGAATCGTCTTGAAATTAGGCAATGAATGATTTTATTTCTTCAGAATAGTGATGTACGAACATTATACACACAAACAAAAGAGGTATAAATACCAAAGGACAAAAAAATCAATGCGGGGAAGCATGTCTATATTATATTTTTTCGTTGAATTGGCCGCCTGGTGATAATAAATGAGCAAAATAAATGGTCTAGTGGCAGTAAAACATCACACAGGCGCGAAAATGTGTTTTCTGGAACTATGGCCTTAACGTCTCACCACACCAAATACCCGTCCCATAGACTTACATGTAATATGACCCATACACTCAGGCCTCCCAGCACTCTTTAAGTGGAGAAATATAAATAAAACTATATATCATTTTAACCATCAGTCTGTTCTCTTTCAATCTAAACAATAAAAAAGGCATGTTAAACTGACATAATTTTTTTTATTTGAGCCCATAATAACCTCTTGCCCCACTCTCCTCTGATCGACCTGAAAAATAATTGACCTTGTTTTTTAGAAGAGCCTTGTTACAGCCAGCGCAAGGACTTCCTGTTGGATCTATCTTTCCTCATTTCGATGCTTTTGCTACACCAAATCATCACAGAATCGATTTAAATTGGTGACAAAATGATATATCTGTAATATTTGCCACCGAGGCTGCTGCAAAGAGCCGTATTTTTTAAAAAGAGACTAACTTTCTTATTCTTAAACTTTATAATGATATGCGCGAATGAATTTGTGTGGTGAGACCTTAAGGGAAAGAAACATATTTATGGAATGTTTTTTTACAAGTGATCTAAAAAACACATTCTATTCTGAAATCGAAAAAGAAAACCTTGTCCAATTCCGATAAGCAGAAGGCGCCCAAAGGCAAAATGAAATTCCCCTGTTTTTTACTAGATCTCGAGAAATGACCTGTTTTTCTATATTACAACATAGTTTTCCGTTTTCATAAAGCATCTGTATGGAATTGTCTATTTTTTCAGGGAATCGTCTTGAAATTAGGCAATGAATGATTTTATTTCTTCAGAATAGTGATGTACGAACATTATACACACAAACAAAAGAGGTATAAATACCAAAGGACAAAAAAATCAATGCGGGGAAGCATGTCTATATTATATTTTTTCGTTGAATTGGCCGCCTGGTGATAATAAATGAGCAAAATAAATGGTCTAGTGGCAGTAAAACATCACACAGGCGCGAAAATGTGTTTTCTGGAACTATGGCCTTAACGTCTCACCACACCAAATACCCGTCCCATAGACTTACATGTAATATGACCCATACACTCAGGCCTCCCAGCACTCTTTAAGTGGAGAAATATAAATAAAACTATATATCATTTTAACCATCAGTCTGTTCTCTTTCAATCTAAACAATAAAAAAGGCATGTTAAACTGACATAATTTTTTTTATTTGAGCCCATAATAACCTCTTGCCCCACTCTCCTCTGATCGACCTGAAAAATAATTGACCTTGTTTTTTAGAAGAGCCTTGTTACAGCCAGCGCAAGGACTTCCTGTTGGATCTATCTTTCCTCATTTCGATGCTTTTGCTACACCAAATCATCACAGAATCGATTTAAATTGGTGACAAAATGATATATCTGTAATATTTGCCACCGAGGCTGCTGCAAAGAGCCGTATTTTTTAAAAAGAGACTAACTTTCTTATTCTTAAACTTTATAATGATATGCGCGAATGAATTTGTGTGGTGAGACCTTAAGGGAAAGAAACATATTTATGGAATGTTTTTTTACAAGTGATCTAAAAAACACATTCTATTCTGAAATCGAAAAAGAAAACCTTGTCCAATTCCGATAAGCAGAAGGCGCCCAAAGGCAAAATGAAATTCCCCTGTTTTTTACTAGATCTCGAGAAATGACCTGTTTTTCTATATTACAACATAGTTTTCCGTTTTCATAAAGCATCTGTATGGAATTGTCTATTTTTTCAGGGAATCGTCTTGAAATTAGGCAATGAATGATTTTATTTCTTCAGAATAGTGATGTACGAACATTATACACACAAACAAAAGAGGTATAAATACCAAAGGACAAAAAAATCAATGCGGGGAAGCATGTCTATATTATATTTTTTCGTTGAATTGGCCGCCTGGTGATAATAAATGAGCAAAATAAATGGTCTAGTGGCAGTAAAACATCACACAGGCGCGAAAATGTG
Source organism: Flabesymbios commensalis (assembly GCA_964017125.1). Classification (NCBI taxonomy): domain Eukaryota; kingdom Metazoa; phylum Annelida; class Polychaeta; order Terebellida; family Flabelligeridae; genus Flabesymbios; species Flabesymbios commensalis. The sequence continues at coordinate 6,287 of CAXHKU010000224.1, forward strand.
TTTTCTGGAACTATGGCCTTAACGTCTCACCACACCAAATACCCGTCCCATAGACTTACATGTAATATGACCCATACACTCAGGCCTCCCAGCACTCTTTAAGTGGAGAAATATAAATAAAACTATATATCATTTTAACCATCAGTCTGTTCTCTTTCAATCTAAACAATAAAAAAGGCATGTTAAACTGACATAATTTTTTTTATTTGAGCCCATAATAACCTCTTGCCCCACTCTCCTCTGATCGACCTGAAAAATAATTGACCTTGTTTTTTAGAAGAGCCTTGTTACAGCCAGCGCAAGGACTTCCTGTTGGATCTATCTTTCCTCATTTCGATGCTTTTGCTACACCAAATCATCACAGAATCGATTTAAATTGGTGACAAAATGATATATCTGTAATATTTGCCACCGAGGCTGCTGCAAAGAGCCGTATTTTTTAAAAAGAGACTAACTTTCTTATTCTTAAACTTTATAATGATATGCGCGAATGAATTTGTGTGGTGAGACCTTAAGGGAAAGAAACATATTTATGGAATGTTTTTTTACAAGTGATCTAAAAAACACATTCTATTCTGAAATCGAAAAAGAAAACCTTGTCCAATTCCGATAAGCAGAAGGCGCCCAAAGGCAAAATGAAATTCCCCTGTTTTTTACTAGATCTCGAGAAATGACCTGTTTTTCTATATTACAACATAGTTTTCCGTTTTCATAAAGCATCTGTATGGAATTGTCTATTTTTTCAGGGAATCGTCTTGAAATTAGGCAATGAATGATTTTATTTCTTCAGAATAGTGATGTACGAACATTATACACACAAACAAAAGAGGTATAAATACCAAAGGACAAAAAAATCAATGCGGGGAAGCATGTCTATATTATATTTTTTCGTTGAATTGGCCGCCTGGTGATAATAAATGAGCAAAATAAATGGTCTAGTGGCAGTAAAACATCACACAGGCGCGAAAATGTGTTTTCTGGAACTATGGCCTTAACGTCTCACCACACCAAATACCCGTCCCATAGACTTACATGTAATATGACCCATACACTCAGGCCTCCCAGCACTCTTTAAGTGGAGAAATATAAATAAAACTATATATCATTTTAACCATCAGTCTGTTCTCTTTCAATCTAAACAATAAAAAAGGCATGTTAAACTGACATAATTTTTTTTATTTGAGCCCATAATAACCTCTTGCCCCACTCTCCTCTGATCGACCTGAAAAATAATTGACCTTGTTTTTTAGAAGAGCCTTGTTACAGCCAGCGCAAGGACTTCCTGTTGGATCTATCTTTCCTCATTTCGATGCTTTTGCTACACCAAATCATCACAGAATCGATTTAAATTGGTGACAAAATGATATATCTGTAATATTTGCCACCGAGGCTGCTGCAAAGAGCCGTATTTTTTAAAAAGAGACTAACTTTCTTATTCTTAAACTTTATAATGATATGCGCGAATGAATTTGTGTGGTGAGACCTTAAGGGAAAGAAACATATTTATGGAATGTTTTTTTACAAGTGATCTAAAAAACACATTCTATTCTGAAATCGAAAAAGAAAACCTTGTCCAATTCCGATAAGCAGAAGGCGCCCAAAGGCAAAATGAAATTCCCCTGTTTTTTACTAGATCTCGAGAAATGACCTGTTTTTCTATATTACAACATAGTTTTCCGTTTTCATAAAGCATCTGTATGGAATTGTCTATTTTTTCAGGGAATCGTCTTGAAATTAGGCAATGAATGATTTTATTTCTTCAGAATAGTGATGTACGAACATTATACACACAAACAAAAGAGGTATAAATACCAAAGGACAAAAAAATCAATGCGGGGAAGCATGTCTATATTATATTTTTTCGTTGAATTGGCCGCCTGGTGATAATAAATGAGCAAAATAAATGGTCTAGTGGCAGTAAAACATCACACAGGCGCGAAAATGTGTTTTCTGGAACTATGGCCTTAACGTCTCACCACACCAAATACCCGTCCCATAGACTTACATGTAATATGACCCATACACTCAGGCCTCCCAGCACTCTTTAAGTGGAGAAATATAAATAAAACTATATATCATTTTAACCATCAGTCTGTTCTCTTTCAATCTAAACAATAAAAAAGGCATGTTAAACTGACATAATTTTTTTTATTTGAGCCCATAATAACCTCTTGCCCCACTCTCCTCTGATCGACCTGAAAAATAATTGACCTTGTTTTTTAGAAGAGCCTTGTTACAGCCAGCGCAAGGACTTCCTGTTGGATCTATCTTTCCTCATTTCGATGCTTTTGCTACACCAAATCATCACAGAATCGATTTAAATTGGTGACAAAATGATATATCTGTAATATTTGCCACCGAGGCTGCTGCAAAGAGCCGTATTTTTTAAAAAGAGACTAACTTTCTTATTCTTAAACTTTATAATGATATGCGCGAATGAATTTGTGTGGTGAGACCTTAAGGGAAAGAAACATATTTATGGAATGTTTTTTTACAAGTGATCTAAAAAACACATTCTATTCTGAAATCGAAAAAGAAAACCTTGTCCAATTCCGATAAGCAGAAGGCGCCCAAAGGCAAAATGAAATTCCCCTGTTTTTTACTAGATCTCGAGAAATGACCTGTTTTTCTATATTACAACATAGTTTTCCGTTTTCATAAAGCATCTGTATGGAATTGTCTATTTTTTCAGGGAATCGTCTTGAAATTAGGCAATGAATGATTTTATTTCTTCAGAATAGTGATGTACGAACATTATACACACAAACAAAAGAGGTATAAATACCAAAGGACAAAAAAATCAATGCGGGGAAGCATGTCTATATTATATTTTTTCGTTGAATTGGCCGCCTGGTGATAATAAATGAGCAAAATAAATGGTCTAGTGGCAGTAAAACATCACACAGGCGCGAAAATGTGTTTTCTGGAACTATGGCCTTAACGTCTCACCACACCAAATACCCGTCCCATAGACTTACATGTAATATGACCCATACACTCAGGCCTCCCAGCACTCTTTAAGTGGAGAAATATAAATAAAACTATATATCATTTTAACCATCAGTCTGTTCTCTTTCAATCTAAACAATAAAAAAGGCATGTTAAACTGACATAATTTTTTTTATTTGAGCCCATAATAACCTCTTGCCCCACTCTCCTCTGATCGACCTGAAAAATAATTGACCTTGTTTTTTAGAAGAGCCTTGTTACAGCCAGCGCAAGGACTTCCTGTTGGATCTATCTTTCCTCATTTCGATGCTTTTGCTACACCAAATCATCACAGAATCGATTTAAATTGGTGACAAAATGATATATCTGTAATATTTGCCACCGAGGCTGCTGCAAAGAGCCGTATTTTTTAAAAAGAGACTAACTTTCTTATTCTTAAACTTTATAATGATATGCGCGAATGAATTTGTGTGGTGAGACCTTAAGGGAAAGAAACATATTTATGGAATGTTTTTTTACAAGTGATCTAAAAAACACATTCTATTCTGAAATCGAAAAAGAAAACCTTGTCCAATTCCGATAAGCAGAAGGCGCCCAAAGGCAAAATGAAATTCCCCTGTTTTTTACTAGATCTCGAGAAATGACCTGTTTTTCTATATTACAACATAGTTTTCCGTTTTCATAAAGCATCTGTATGGAATTGTCTATTTTTTCAGGGAATCGTCTTGAAATTAGGCAATGAATGATTTTATTTCTTCAGAATAGTGATGTACGAACATTATACACACAAACAAAAGAGGTATAAATACCAAAGGACAAAAAAATCAATGCGGGGAAGCATGTCTATATTATATTTTTTCGTTGAATTGGCCGCCTGGTGATAATAAATGAGCAAAATAAATGGTCTAGTGGCAGTAAAACATCACACAGGCGCGAAAATGTGTTTTCTGGAACTATGGCCTTAACGTCTCACCACACCAAATACCCGTCCCATAGACTTACATGTAATATGACCCATACACTCAGGCCTCCCAGCACTCTTTAAGTGGAGAAATATAAATAAAACTATATATCATTTTAACCATCAGTCTGTTCTCTTTCAATCTAAACAATAAAAAAGGCATGTTAAACTGACATAATTTTTTTTATTTGAGCCCATAATAACCTCTTGCCCCACTCTCCTCTGATCGACCTGAAAAATAATTGACCTTGTTTTTTAGAAGAGCCTTGTTACAGCCAGCGCAAGGACTTCCTGTTGGATCTATCTTTCCTCATTTCGATGCTTTTGCTACACCAAATCATCACAGAATCGATTTAAATTGGTGACAAAATGATATATCTGTAATATTTGCCACCGAGGCTGCTGCAAAGAGCCGTATTTTTTAAAAAGAGACTAACTTTCTTATTCTTAAACTTTATAATGATATGCGCGAATGAATTTGTGTGGTGAGACCTTAAGGGAAAGAAACATATTTATGGAATGTTTTTTTACAAGTGATCTAAAAAACACATTCTATTCTGAAATCGAAAAAGAAAACCTTGTCCAATTCCGATAAGCAGAAGGCGCCCAAAGGCAAAATGAAATTCCCCTGTTTTTTACTAGATCTCGAGAAATGACCTGTTTTTCTATATTACAACATAGTTTTCCGTTTTCATAAAGCATCTGTATGGAATTGTCTATTTTTTCAGGGAATCGTCTTGAAATTAGGCAATGAATGATTTTATTTCTTCAGAATAGTGATGTACGAACATTATACACACAAACAAAAGAGGTATAAATACCAAAGGACAAAAAAATCAATGCGGGGAAGCATGTCTATATTATATTTTTTCGTTGAATTGGCCGCCTGGTGATAATAAATGAGCAAAATAAATGGTCTAGTGGCAGTAAAACATCACACAGGCGCGAAAATGTGTTTTCTGGAACTATGGCCTTAACGTCTCACCACACCAAATACCCGTCCCATAGACTTACATGTAATATGACCCATACACTCAGGCCTCCCAGCACTCTTTAAGTGGAGAAATATAAATAAAACTATATATCATTTTAACCATCAGTCTGTTCTCTTTCAATCTAAACAATAAAAAAGGCATGTTAAACTGACATAATTTTTTTTATTTGAGCCCATAATAACCTCTTGCCCCACTCTCCTCTGATCGACCTGAAAAATAATTGACCTTGTTTTTTAGAAGAGCCTTGTTACAGCCAGCGCAAGGACTTCCTGTTGGATCTATCTTTCCTCATTTCGATGCTTTTGCTACACCAAATCATCACAGAATCGATTTAAATTGGTGACAAAATGATATATCTGTAATATTTGCCACCGAGGCTGCTGCAAAGAGCCGTATTTTTTAAAAAGAGACTAACTTTCTTATTCTTAAACTTTATAATGATATGCGCGAATGAATTTGTGTGGTGAGACCTTAAGGGAAAGAAACATATTTATGGAATGTTTTTTTACAAGTGATCTAAAAAACACATTCTATTCTGAAATCGAAAAAGAAAACCTTGTCCAATTCCGATAAGCAGAAGGCGCCCAAAGGCAAAATGAAATTCCCCTGTTTTTTACTAGATCTCGAGAAATGACCTGTTTTTCTATATTACAACATAGTTTTCCGTTTTCATAAAGCATCTGTATGGAATTGTCTATTTTTTCAGGGAATCGTCTTGAAATTAGGCAATGAATGATTTTATTTCTTCAGAATAGTGATGTACGAACATTATACACACAAACAAAAGAGGTATAAATACCAAAGGACAAAAAAATCAATGCGGGGAAGCATGTCTATATTATATTTTTTCGTTGAATTGGCCGCCTGGTGATAATAAATGAGCAAAATAAATGGTCTAGTGGCAGTAAAACATCACACAGGCGCGAAAATGTGTTTTCTGGAACTATGGCCTTAACGTCTCACCACACCAAATACCCGTCCCATAGACTTACATGTAATATGACCCATACACTCAGGCCTCCCAGCACTCTTTAAGTGGAGAAATATAAATAAAACTATTTATCATTTTAACCATCAGTCTGTTCTCTTTCAATCTAAACAATAAAAAAGGCATGTTAAACTGACATAATTTTTTTTATTTGAGCCCATAATAACCTCTTGCCCCACTCTCCTCTGATCGACCTGAAAAATAATTGACCTTGTTTTTTAGAAGAGCCTTGTTACAGCCAGCGCAAGGACTTCCTGTTGGATCTATCTTTCCTCATTTCGATGCTTTTGCTACACCAAATCATCACAGAATCGATTTAAATTGGTGACAAAATGATATATCTGTAATATTTGCCACCGAGGCTGCTGCAAAGAGCCGTATTTTTTAAAAAGAGACTAACTTTCTTATTCTTAAACTTTATAATGATATGCGCGAATGAATTTGTGTGGTGAGACCTTAAGGGAAAGAAACATATTTATGGAATGTTTTTTTACAAGTGATCTAAAAAACACATTCTATTCTGAAATCGAAAAAGAAAACCTTGTCCAATTCCGATAAGCAGAAGGCGCCCAAAGGCAAAATGAAATTCCCCTGTTTTTTACTAGATCTCGAGAAATGACCTGTTTTTCTATATTACAACATAGTTTTCCGTTTTCATAAAGCATCTGTATGGAATTGTCTATTTTTTCAGGGAATCGTCTTGAAATTAGGCAATGAATGATTTTATTTCTTCAGAATAGTGATGTACGAACATTATACACACAAACAAAAGAGGTATAAATACCAAAGGACAAAAAAATCAATGCGGGGAAGCATGTCTATATTATATTTTTTCGTTGAATTGGCCGCCTGGTGATAATAAATGAGCAAAATAAATGGTCTAGTGGCAGTAAAACATCACACAGGCGCGAAAATGTGTTTTCTGGAACTATGGCCTTAACGTCTCACCACACCAAATACCCGTCCCATAGACTTACATGTAATATGACCCATACACTCAGGCCTCCCAGCACTCTTTAAGTGGAGAAATATAAATAAAACTATATATCATTTTAACCATCAGTCTGTTCTCTTTCAATCTAAACAATAAAAAAGGCATGTTAAACTGACATAATTTTTTTTATTTGAGCCCATAATAACCTCTTGCCCCACTCTCCTCTGATCGACCTGAAAAATAATTGACCTTGTTTTTTAGAAGAGCCTTGTTACAGCCAGCGCAAGGACTTCCTGTTGGATCTATCTTTCCTCATTTCGATGCTTTTGCTACACCAAATCATCACAGAATCGATTTAAATTGGTGACAAAATGATATATCTGTAATATTTGCCACCGAGGCTGCTGCAAAGAGCCGTATTTTTTAAAAAGAGACTAACTTTCTTATTCTTAAACTTTATAATGATATGCGCGAATGAATTTGTGTGGTGAGACCTTAAGGGAAAGAAACATATTTATGGAATGTTTTTTTACAAGTGATCTAAAAAACACATTCTATTCTGAAATCGAAAAAGAAAACCTTGTCCAATTCCGATAAGCAGAAGGCGCCCAAAGGCAAAATGAAATTCCCCTGTTTTTTACTAGATCTCGAGAAATGACCTGTTTTTCTATATTACAACATAGTTTTCCGTTTTCATAAAGCATCTGTATGGAATTGTCTATTTTTTCAGGGAATCGTCTTGAAATTAGGCAATGAATGATTTTATTTCTTCAGAATAGTGATGTACGAACATTATACACACAAACAAAAGAGGTATAAATACCAAAGGACAAAAAAATCAATGCGGGGAAGCATGTCTATATTATATTTTTTCGTTGAATTGGCCGCCTGGTGATAATAAATGAGCAAAATAAATGGTCTAGTGGCAGTAAAACATCACACAGGCGCGAAAATGTGTTTTCTGGAACTATGGCCTTAACGTCTCACCACACCAAATACCCGTCCCATAGACTTACATGTAATATGACCCATACACTCAGGCCTCCCAGCACTCTTTAAGTGGAGAAATATAAATAAAACTATGTATCATTTTAACCATCAGTCTGTTCTCTTTCAATCTAAACAATAAAAAAGGCATGTTAAACTGACATAATTTTTTTTATTTGAGCCCATAATAACCTCTTGCCCCACTCTCCTCTGATCGACCTGAAAAATAATTGACCTTGTTTTTTAGAAGAGCCTTGTTACAGCCAGCGCAAGGACTTCCTGTTGGATCTATCTTTCCTCATTTCGATGCTTTTGCTACACCAAATCATCACAGAATCGATTTAAATTGGTGACAAAATGATATATCTGTAATATTTGCCACCGAGGCTGCTGCAAAGAGCCGTATTTTTTAAAAAGAGACTAACTTTCTTATTCTTAAACTTTATAATGATATGCGCGAATGAATTTGTGTGGTGAGACCTTAAGGGAAAGAAACATATTTATGGAATGTTTTTTTACAAGTGATCTAAAAAACACATTCTATTCTGAAATCGAAAAAGAAAACCTTGTCCAATTCCGATAAGCAGAAGGCGCCCAAAGGCAAAATGAAATTCCCCTGTTTTTTACTAGATCTCGAGAAATGACCTGTTTTTCTATATTACAACATAGTTTTCCGTTTTCATAAAGCATCTGTATGGAATTGTCTATTTTTTCAGGGAATCGTCTTGAAATTAGGCAATGAATGATTTTATTTCTTCAGAATAGTGATGTACGAACATTATACACACAAACAAAAGAGGTATAAATACCAAAGGACAAAAAAATCAATGCGGGGAAGCATGTCTATATTATATTTTTTCGTTGAATTGGCCGCCTGGTGATAATAAATGAGCAAAATAAATGGTCTAGTGGCAGTAAAACATCACACAGGCGCGAAAATGTGTTTTCTGGAACTATGGCCTTAACGTCTCACCACACCAAATACCCGTCCCATAGACTTACATGTAATATGACCCATACACTCAGGCCTCCCAGCACTCTTTAAGTGGAGAAATATAAATAAAACTATATATCATTTTAACCATCAGTCTGTTCTCTTTCAATCTAAACAATAAAAAAGGCATGTTAAACTGACATAATTTTTTTTATTTGAGCCCATAATAACCTCTTGCCCCACTCTCCTCTGATCGACCTGAAAAATAATTGACCTTGTTTTTTAGAAGAGCCTTGTTACAGCCAGCGCAAGGACTTCCTGTTGGATCTATCTTTCCTCATTTCGATGCTTTTGCTACACCAAATCATCACAGAATCGATTTAAATTGGTGACAAAATGATATATCTGTAATATTTGCCACCGAGGCTGCTGCAAAGAGCCGTATTTTTTAAAAAGAGACTAACTTTCTTATTCTTAAACTTTATAATGATATGCGCGAATGAATTTGTGTGGTGAGACCTTAAGGGAAAGAAACATATTTATGGAATGTTTTTTTACAAGTGATCTAAAAAACACATTCTATTCTGAAATCGAAAAAGAAAACCTTGTCCAATTCCGATAAGCAGAAGGCGCCCAAAGGCAAAATGAAATTCCCCTGTTTTTTACTAGATCTCGAGAAATGACCTCTTTTTCTATATTACAACATAGTTTTCCGTTTTCATAAAGCATCTGTATGGAATTGTCTATTTTTTCAGGGAATCGTCTTGAAATTAGGCAATGAATGATTTTATTTCTTCAGAATAGTGATGTACGAACATTATACACACAAACAAAAGAGGTATAAATACCAAAGGACAAAAAAATCAATGCGGGGAAGCATGTCTATATTATATTTTTTCGTTGAATTGGCCGCCTGGTGATAATAAATGAGCAAAATAAATGGTCTAGTGGCAGTAAAACATCACACAGGCGCGAAAATGTGTTTTCTGGAACTATGGCCTTAACGTCTCACCACACCAAATACCCGTCCCATAGACTTACATGTAATATGACCCATACACTCAGGCCTCCCAGCACTCTTTAAGTGGAGAAATATAAATAAAACTATATATCATTTTAACCATCAGTCTGTTCTCTTTCAATCTAAACAATAAAAAAGGCATGTTAAACTGACATAATTTTTTTTATTTGAGCCCATAATAACCTCTTGCCCCACTCTCCTCTGATCGACCTGAAAAATAATTGACCTTGTTTTTTAGAAGAGCCTTGTTACAGCCAGCGCAAGGACTTCCTGTTGGATCTATCTTTCCTCATTTCGATGCTTTTGCTACACCAAATCATCACAGAATCGATTTAAATTGGTGACAAAATGATATATCTGTAATATTTGCCACCGAGGCTGCTGCAAAGAGCCGTATTTTTTAAAAAGAGACTAACTTTCTTATTCTTAAACTTTATAATGATATGCGCGAATGAATTTGTGTGGTGAGACCTTAAGGGAAAGAAACATATTTATGGAATGTTTTTTTACAAGTGATCTAAAAAACACATTCTATTCTGAAATCGAAAAAGAAAACCTTGTCCAATTCCGATAAGCAGAAGGCGCCCAAAGGCAAAATGAAATTCCCCTGTTTTTTACTAGATCTCGAGAAATGACCTGTTTTTCTATATTACAACATAGTTTTCCGTTTTCATAAAGCATCTGTATGGAATTGTCTATTTTTTCAGGGAATCGTCTTGAAATTAGGCAATGAATGATTTTATTTCTTCAGAATAGTGATGTACGAACATTATACACACAAACAAAAGAGGTATAAATACCAAAGGACAAAAAAATCAATGCGGGGAAGCATGTCTATATTATATTTTTTCGTTGAATTGGCCGCCTGGTGATAATAAATGAGCAAAATAAATGGTCTAGTGGCAGTAAAACATCACACAGGCGCGAAAATGTGTTTTCTGGAACTATGGCCTTAACGTCTCACCACACCAAATACCCGTCCCATAGACTTACATGTAATATGACCCATACACTCAGGCCTCCCAGCACTCTTTAAGTGGAGAAATATAAATAAAACTATATATCATTTTAACCATCAGTCTGTTCTCTTTCAATCTAAACAATAAAAAAGGCATGTTAAACTGACATAATTTTTTTTATTTGAGCCCATAATAACCTCTTGCCCCACTCTCCTCTGATCGACCTGAAAAATAATTGACCTTGTTTTTTAGAAGAGCCTTGTTACAGCCAGCGCAAGGACTTCCTGTTGGATCTATCTTTCCTCATTTCGATGCTTTTGCTACACCAAATCATCACAGAATCGATTTAAATTGGTGACAAAATGATATATCTGTAATATTTGCCACCGAGGCTGCTGCAAAGAGCCGTATTTTTTAAAAAGAGACTAACTTTCTTATTCTTAAACTTTATAATGATATGCGCGAATGAATTTGTGTGGTGAGACCTTAAGGGAAAGAAACATATTTATGGAATGTTTTTTTACAAGTGATCTAAAAAACACATTCTATTCTGAAATCGAAAAAGAAAACCTTGTCCAATTCCGATAAGCAGAAGGCGCCCAAAGGCAAAATGAAATTCCCCTGTTTTTTACTAGATCTCGAGAAATGACCTGTTTTTCTATATTACAACATAGTTTTCCGTTTTCATAAAGCATCTGTATGGAATTGTCTATTTTTTCAGGGAATCGTCTTGAAATTAGGCAATGAATGATTTTATTTCTTCAGAATAGTGATGTACGAACATTATACACACAAACAAAAGAGGTATAAATACCAAAGGACAAAAAAATCAATGCGGGGAAGCATGTCTATATTATATTTTTTCGTTGAATTGGCCGCCTGGTGATAATAAATGAGCAAAATAAATGGTCTAGTGGCAGTAAAACATCACACAGGCGCGAAAATGTGTTTTCTGGAACTATGGCCTTAACGTCTCACCACACCAAATACCCGTCCCATAGACTTACATGTAATATGACCCATACACTCAGGCCTCCCAGCACTCTTTAAGTGGAGAAATATAAATAAAACTATATATCATTTTAACCATCAGTCTGTTCTCTTTCAATCTAAACAATAAAAAAGGCATGTTAAACTGACATAATTTTTTTTATTTGAGCCCATAATAACCTCTTGCCCCACTCTCCTCTGATCGACCTGAAAAATAATTGACCTTGTTTTTTAGAAGAGCCTTGTTACAGCCAGCGCAAGGACTTCCTGTTGGATCTATCTTTCCTCATTTCGATGCTTTTGCTACACCAAATCATCACAGAATCGATTTAAATTGGTGACAAAATGATATATCTGTAATATTTGCCACCGAGGCTGCTGCAAAGAGCCGTATTTTTTAAAAAGAGACTAACTTTCTTATTCTTAAACTTTATAATGATATGCGCGAATGAATTTGTGTGGTGAGACCTTAAGGGAAAGAAACATATTTATGGAATGTTTTTTTACAAGTGATCTAAAAAACACATTCTATTCTGAAATCGAAAAAGAAAACCTTGTCCAATTCCGATAAGCAGAAGGCGCCCAAAGGCAAAATGAAATTCCCCTGTTTTTTACTAGATCTCGAGAAATGACCTCTTTTTCTATATTACAACATAGTTTTCCGTTTTCATAAAGCATCTGTATGGAATTGTCTATTTTTTCAGGGAATCGTCTTGAAATTAGGCAATGAATGATTTTATTTCTTCAGAATAGTGATGTACGAACATTATACACACAAACAAAAGAGGTATAAATACCAAAGGACAAAAAAATCAATGCGGGGAAGCATGTCTATATTATATTTTTTCGTTGAATTGGCCGCCTGGTGATAATAAATGAGCAAAATAAATGGTCTAGTGGCAGTAAAACATCACACAGGCGCGAAAATGTGTTTTCTGGAACTATGGCCTTAACGTCTCACCACACCAAATACCCGTCCCATAGACTTACATGTAATATGACCCATACACTCAGGCCTCCCAGCACTCTTTAAGTGGAGAAATATAAATAAAACTATATATCATTTTAACCATCAGTCTGTTCTCTTTCAATCTAAACAATAAAAAAGGCATGTTAAACTGACATAATTTTTTTTATTTGAGCCCATAATAACCTCTTGCCCCACTCTCCTCTGATCGACCTGAAAAATAATTGACCTTGTTTTTTAGAAGAGCCTTGTTACAGCCAGCGCAAGGACTTCCTGTTGGATCTATCTTTCCTCATTTCGATGCTTTTGCTACACCAAATCATCACAGAATCGATTTAAATTGGTGACAAAATGATATATCTGTAATATTTGCCACCGAGGCTGCTGCAAAGAGCCGTATTTTTTAAAAAGAGACTAACTTTCTTATTCTTAAACTTTATAATGATATGCGCGAATGAATTTGTGTGGTGAGACCTTAAGGGAAAGAAACATATTTATGGAATGTTTTTTTACAAGTGATCTAAAAAACACATTCTATTCTGAAATCGAAAAAGAAAACCTTGTCCAATTCCGATAAGCAGAAGGCGCCCAAAGGCAAAATGAAATTCCCCTGTTTTTTACTAGATCTCGAGAAATGACCTGTTTTTCTATATTACAACATAGTTTTCCGTTTTCATAAAGCATCTGTATGGAATTGTCTATTTTTTCAGGGAATCGTCTTGAAATTAGGCAATGAATGATTTTATTTCTTCAGAATAGTGATGTACGAACATTATACACACAAACAAAAGAGGTATAAATACCAAAGGACAAAAAAATCAATGCGGGGAAGCATGTCTATATTATATTTTTTCGTTGAATTGGCCGCCTGGTGATAATAAATGAGCAAAATAAATGGTCTAGTGGCAGTAAAACATCACACAGGCGCGAAAATGTGTTTTCTGGAACTATGGCCTTAACGTCTCACCACACCAAATACCCGTCCCATAGACTTACATGTAATATGACCCATACACTCAGGCCTCCCAGCACTCTTTAAGTGGAGAAATATAAATAAAACTATATATCATTTTAACCATCAGTCTGTTCTCTTTCAATCTAAACAATAAAAAAGGCATGTTAAACTGACATAATTTTTTTTATTTGAGCCCATAATAACCTCTTGCCCCACTCTCCTCTGATCGACCTGAAAAATAATTGACCTTGTTTTTTAGAAGAGCCTTGTTACAGCCAGCGCAAGGACTTCCTGTTGGATCTATCTTTCCTCATTTCGATGCTTTTGCTACACCAAATCATCACAGAATCGATTTAAATTGGTGACAAAATGATATATCTGTAATATTTGCCACCGAGGCTGCTGCAAAGAGCCGTATTTTTTAAAAAGAGACTAACTTTCTTATTCTTAAACTTTATAATGATATGCGCGAATGAATTTGTGTGGTGAGACCTTAAGGGAAAGAAACATATTTATGGAATGTTTTTTTACAAGTGATCTAAAAAACACATTCTATTCTGAAATCGAAAAAGAAAACCTTGTCCAATTCCGATAAGCAGAAGGCGCCCAAAGGCAAAATGAAATTCCCCTGTTTTTTACTAGATCTCGAGAAATGACCTGTTTTTCTATATTACAACATAGTTTTCCGTTTTCATAAAGCATCTGTATGGAATTGTCTATTTTTTCAGGGAATCGTCTTGAAATTAGGCAATGAATGATTTTATTTCTTCAGAATAGTGATGTACGAACATTATACACACAAACAAAAGAGGTATAAATACCAAAGGACAAAAAAATCAATGCGGGGAAGCATGTCTATATTATATTTTTTCGTTGAATTGGCCGCCTGGTGATAATAAATGAGCAAAATAAATGGTCTAGTGGCAGTAAAACATCACACAGGCGCGAAAATGTGTTTTCTGGAACTATGGCCTTAACGTCTCACCACACCAAATACCCGTCCCATAGACTTACATGTAATATGACCCATACACTCAGGCCTCCCAGCACTCTTTAAGTGGAGAAATATAAATAAAACTATATATCATTTTAACCATCAGTCTGTTCTCTTTCAATCTAAACAATAAAAAAGGCATGTTAAACTGACATAATTTTTTTTATTTGAGCCCATAATAACCTCTTGCCCCACTCTCCTCTGATCGACCTGAAAAATAATTGACCTTGTTTTTTAGAAGAGCCTTGTTACAGCCAGCGCAAGGACTTCCTGTTGGATCTATCTTTCCTCATTTCGATGCTTTTGCTACACCAAATCATCACAGAATCGATTTAAATTGGTGACAAAATGATATATCTGTAATATTTGCCACCGAGGCTGCTGCAAAGAGCCGTATTTTTTAAAAAGAGACTAACTTTCTTATTCTTAAACTTTATAATGATATGCGCGAATGAATTTGTGTGGTGAGACCTTAAGGGAAAGAAACATATTTATGGAATGTTTTTTTACAAGTGATCTAAAAAACACATTCTATTCTGAAATCGAAAAAGAAAACCTTGTCCAATTCCGATAAGCAGAAGGCGCCCAAAGGCAAAATGAAATTCCCCTGTTTTTTACTAGATCTCGAGAAATGACCTGTTTTTCTATATTACAACATAGTTTTCCGTTTTCATAAAGCATCTGTATGGAATTGTCTATTTTTTCAGGGAATCGTCTTGAAATTAGGCAATGAATGATTTTATTTCTTCAGAATAGTGATGTACGAACATTATACACACAAACAAAAGAGGTATAAATACCAAAGGACAAAAAAATCAATGCGGGGAAGCATGTCTATATTATATTTTTTCGTTGAATTGGCCGCCTGGTGATAATAAATGAGCAAAATAAATGGTCTAGTGGCAGTAAAACATCACACAGGCGCGAAAATGTGTTTTCTGGAACTATGGCCTTAACGTCTCACCACACCAAATACCCGTCCCATAGACTTACATGTAATATGACCCATACACTCAGGCCTCCCAGCACTCTTTAAGTGGAGAAATATAAATAAAACTATATATCATTTTAACCATCAGTCTGTTCTCTTTCAATCTAAACAATAAAAAAGGCATGTTAAACTGACATAATTTTTTTTATTTGAGCCCATAATAACCTCTTGCCCCACTCTCCTCTGATCGACCTGAAAAATAATTGACCTTGTTTTTTAGAAGAGCCTTGTTACAGCCAGCGCAAGGACTTCCTGTTGGATCTATCTTTCCTCATTTCGATGCTTTTGCTACACCAAATCATCACAGAATCGATTTAAATTGGTGACAAAATGATATATCTGTAATATTTGCCACCGAGGCTGCTGCAAAGAGCCGTATTTTTTAAAAAGAGACTAACTTTCTTATTCTTAAACTTTATAATGATATGCGCGAATGAATTTGTGTGGTGAGACCTTAAGGGAAAGAAACATATTTATGGAATGTTTTTTTACAAGTGATCTAAAAAACACATTCTATTCTGAAATCGAAAAAGAAAACCTTGTCCAATTCCGATAAGCAGAAGGCGCCCAAAGGCAAAATGAAATTCCCCTGTTTTTTACTAGATCTCGAGAAATGACCTGTTTTTCTATATTACAACATAGTTTTCCGTTTTCATAAAGCATCTGTATGGAATTGTCTATTTTTTCAGGGAATCGTCTTGAAATTAGGCAATGAATGATTTTATTTCTTCAGAATAGTGATGTACGAACATTATACACACAAACAAAAGAGGTATAAATACCAAAGGACAAAAAAATCAATGCGGGGAAGCATGTCTATATTATATTTTTTCGTTGAATTGGCCGCCTGGTGATAATAAATGAGCAAAATAAATGGTCTAGTGGCAGTAAAACATCACACAGGCGCGAAAATGTGTTTTCTGGAACTATGGCCTTAACGTCTCACCACACCAAATACCCGTCCCATAGACTTACATGTAATATGACCCATACACTCAGGCCTCCCAGCACTCTTTAAGTGGAGAAATATAAATAAAACTATATATCATTTTAACCATCAGTCTGTTCTCTTTCAATCTAAACAATAAAAAAGGCATGTTAAACTGACATAATTTTTTTTATTTGAGCCCATAATAACCTCTTGCCCCACTCTCCTCTGATCGACCTGAAAAATAATTGACCTTGTTTTTTAGAAGAGCCTTGTTACAGCCAGCGCAAGGACTTCCTGTTGGATCTATCTTTCCTCATTTCGATGCTTTTGCTACACCAAATCATCACAGAATCGATTTAAATTGGTGACAAAATGATATATCTGTAATATTTGCCACCGAGGCTGCTGCAAAGAGCCGTATTTTTTAAAAAGAGACTAACTTTCTTATTCTTAAACTTTATAATGATATGCGCGAATGAATTTGTGTGGTGAGACCTTAAGGGAAAGAAACATATTTATGGAATGTTTTTTTACAAGTGATCTAAAAAACACATTCTATTCTGAAATCGAAAAAGAAAACCTTGTCCAATTCCGATAAGCAGAAGGCGCCCAAAGGCAAAATGAAATTCCCCTGTTTTTTACTAGATCTCGAGAAATGACCTGTTTTTCTATATTACAACATAGTTTTCCGTTTTCATAAAGCATCTGTATGGAATTGTCTATTTTTTCAGGGAATCGTCTTGAAATTAGGCAATGAATGATTTTATTTCTTCAGAATAGTGATGTACGAACATTATACACACAAACAAAAGAGGTATAAATACCAAAGGACAAAAAAATCAATGCGGGGAAGCATGTCTATATTATATTTTTTCGTTGAATTGGCCGCCTGGTGATAATAAATGAGCAAAATAAATGGTCTAGTGGCAGTAAAACATCACACAGGCGCGAAAATGTGTTTTCTGGAACTATGGCCTTAACGTCTCACCACACCAAATACCCGTCCCATAGACTTACATGTAATATGACCCATACACTCAGGCCTCCCAGCACTCTTTAAGTGGAGAAATATAAATAAAACTATATATCATTTTAACCATCAGTCTGTTCTCTTTCAATCTAAACAATAAAAAAGGCATGTTAAACTGACATAATTTTTTTTATTTGAGCCCATAATAACCTCTTGCCCCACTCTCCTCTGATCGACCTGAAAAATAATTGACCTTGTTTTTTAGAAGAGCCTTGTTACAGCCAGCGCAAGGACTTCCTGTTGGATCTATCTTTCCTCATTTCGATGCTTTTGCTACACCAAATCATCACAGAATCGATTTAAATTGGTGACAAAATGATATATCTGTAATATTTGCCACCGAGGCTGCTGCAAAGAGCCGTATTTTTTAAAAAGAGACTAACTTTCTTATTCTTAAACTTTATAATGATATGCGCGAATGAATTTGTGTGGTGAGACCTTAAGGGAAAGAAACATATTTATGGAATGTTTTTTTACAAGTGATCTAAAAAACACATTCTATTCTGAAATCGAAAAAGAAAACCTTGTCCAATTCCGATAAGCAGAAGGCGCCCAAAGGCAAAATGAAATTCCCCTGTTTTTTACTAGATCTCGAGAAATGACCTGTTTTTCTATATTACAACATAGTTTTCCGTTTTCATAAAGCATCTGTATGGAATTGTCTATTTTTTCAGGGAATCGTCTTGAAATTAGGCAATGAATGATTTTATTTCTTCAGAATAGTGATGTACGAACATTATACACACAAACAAAAGAGGTATAAATACCAAAGGACAAAAAAATCAATGCGGGGAAGCATGTCTATATTATATTTTTTCGTTGAATTGGCCGCCTGGTGATAATAAATGAGCAAAATAAATGGTCTAGTGGCAGTAAAACATCACACAGGCGCGAAAATGTGTTTTCTGGAACTATGGCCTTAACGTCTCACCACACCAAATACCCGTCCCATAGACTTACATGTAATATGACCCATACACTCAGGCCTCCCAGCACTCTTTAAGTGGAGAAATATAAATAAAACTATATATCATTTTAACCATCAGTCTGTTCTCTTTCAATCTAAACAATAAAAAAGGCATGTTAAACTGACATAATTTTTTTTATTTGAGCCCATAATAACCTCTTGCCCCACTCTCCTCTGATCGACCTGAAAAATAATTGACCTTGTTTTTTAGAAGAGCCTTGTTACAGCCAGCGCAAGGACTTCCTGTTGGATCTATCTTTCCTCATTTCGATGCTTTTGCTACACCAAATCATCACAGAATCGATTTAAATTGGTGACAAAATGATATATCTGTAATATTTGCCACCGAGGCTGCTGCAAAGAGCCGTATTTTTTAAAAAGAGACTAACTTTCTTATTCTTAAACTTTATAATGATATGCGCGAATGAATTTGTGTGGTGAGACCTTAAGGGAAAGAAACATATTTATGGAATGTTTTTTTACAAGTGATCTAAAAAACACATTCTATTCTGAAATCGAAAAAGAAAACCTTGT
Organism: Flabesymbios commensalis; assembly: GCA_964017125.1. NCBI lineage: Eukaryota > Metazoa > Annelida > Polychaeta > Terebellida > Flabelligeridae > Flabesymbios > Flabesymbios commensalis. Next base: position 25,374 of record CAXHKU010000224.1, read on the forward strand.
CCAATTCCGATAAGCAGAAGGCGCCCAAAGGCAAAATGAAATTCCCCTGTTTTTTACTAGATCTCGAGAAATGACCTGTTTTTCTATATTACAACATAGTTTTCCGTTTTCATAAAGCATCTGTATGGAATTGTCTATTTTTTCAGGGAATCGTCTTGAAATTAGGCAATGAATGATTTTATTTCTTCAGAATAGTGATGTACGAACATTATACACACAAACAAAAGAGGTATAAATACCAAAGGACAAAAAAATCAATGCGGGGAAGCATGTCTATATTATATTTTTTCGTTGAATTGGCCGCCTGGTGATAATAAATGAGCAAAATAAATGGTCTAGTGGCAGTAAAACATCACACAGGCGCGAAAATGTGTTTTCTGGAACTATGGCCTTAACGTCTCACCACACCAAATACCCGTCCCATAGACTTACATGTAATATGACCCATACACTCAGGCCTCCCAGCACTCTTTAAGTGGAGAAATATAAATAAAACTATATATCATTTTAACCATCAGTCTGTTCTCTTTCAATCTAAACAATAAAAAAGGCATGTTAAACTGACATAATTTTTTTTATTTGAGCCCATAATAACCTCTTGCCCCACTCTCCTCTGATCGACCTGAAAAATAATTGACCTTGTTTTTTAGAAGAGCCTTGTTACAGCCAGCGCAAGGACTTCCTGTTGGATCTATCTTTCCTCATTTCGATGCTTTTGCTACACCAAATCATCACAGAATCGATTTAAATTGGTGACAAAATGATATATCTGTAATATTTGCCACCGAGGCTGCTGCAAAGAGCCGTATTTTTTAAAAAGAGACTAACTTTCTTATTCTTAAACTTTATAATGATATGCGCGAATGAATTTGTGTGGTGAGACCTTAAGGGAAAGAAACATATTTATGGAATGTTTTTTTACAAGTGATCTAAAAAACACATTCTATTCTGAAATCGAAAAAGAAAACCTTGTCCAATTCCGATAAGCAGAAGGCGCCCAAAGGCAAAATGAAATTCCCCTGTTTTTTACTAGATCTCGAGAAATGACCTGTTTTTCTATATTACAACATAGTTTTCCGTTTTCATAAAGCATCTGTATGGAATTGTCTATTTTTTCAGGGAATCGTCTTGAAATTAGGCAATGAATGATTTTATTTCTTCAGAATAGTGATGTACGAACATTATACACACAAACAAAAGAGGTATAAATACCAAAGGACAAAAAAATCAATGCGGGGAAGCATGTCTATATTATATTTTTTCGTTGAATTGGCCGCCTGGTGATAATAAATGAGCAAAATAAATGGTCTAGTGGCAGTAAAACATCACACAGGCGCGAAAATGTGTTTTCTGGAACTATGGCCTTAACGTCTCACCACACCAAATACCCGTCCCATAGACTTACATGTAATATGACCCATACACTCAGGCCTCCCAGCACTCTTTAAGTGGAGAAATATAAATAAAACTATATATCATTTTAACCATCAGTCTGTTCTCTTTCAATCTAAACAATAAAAAAGGCATGTTAAACTGACATAATTTTTTTTATTTGAGCCCATAATAACCTCTTGCCCCACTCTCCTCTGATCGACCTGAAAAATAATTGACCTTGTTTTTTAGAAGAGCCTTGTTACAGCCAGCGCAAGGACTTCCTGTTGGATCTATCTTTCCTCATTTCGATGCTTTTGCTACACCAAATCATCACAGAATCGATTTAAATTGGTGACAAAATGATATATCTGTAATATTTGCCACCGAGGCTGCTGCAAAGAGCCGTATTTTTTAAAAAGAGACTAACTTTCTTATTCTTAAACTTTATAATGATATGCGCGAATGAATTTGTGTGGTGAGACCTTAAGGGAAAGAAACATATTTATGGAATGTTTTTTTACAAGTGATCTAAAAAACACATTCTATTCTGAAATCGAAAAAGAAAACCTTGTCCAATTCCGATAAGCAGAAGGCGCCCAAAGGCAAAATGAAATTCCCCTGTTTTTTACTAGATCTCGAGAAATGACCTGTTTTTCTATATTACAACATAGTTTTCCGTTTTCATAAAGCATCTGTATGGAATTGTCTATTTTTTCAGGGAATCGTCTTGAAATTAGGCAATGAATGATTTTATTTCTTCAGAATAGTGATGTACGAACATTATACACACAAACAAAAGAGGTATAAATACCAAAGGACAAAAAAATCAATGCGGGGAAGCATGTCTATATTATATTTTTTCGTTGAATTGGCCGCCTGGTGATAATAAATGAGCAAAATAAATGGTCTAGTGGCAGTAAAACATCACACAGGCGCGAAAATGTGTTTTCTGGAACTATGGCCTTAACGTCTCACCACACCAAATACCCGTCCCATAGACTTACATGTAATATGACCCATACACTCAGGCCTCCCAGCACTCTTTAAGTGGAGAAATATAAATAAAACTATATATCATTTTAACCATCAGTCTGTTCTCTTTCAATCTAAACAATAAAAAAGGCATGTTAAACTGACATAATTTTTTTATTTGAGCCCATAATAACCTCTTGCCCCACTCTCCTCTGATCGACCTGAAAAATAATTGACCTTGTTTTTTAGAAGAGCCTTGTTACAGCCAGCGCAAGGACTTCCTGTTGGATCTATCTTTCCTCATTTCGATGCTTTTGCTACACCAAATCATCACAGAATCGATTTAAATTGGTGACAAAATGATATATCTGTAATATTTGCCACCGAGGCTGCTGCAAAGAGCCGTATTTTTTAAAAAGAGACTAACTTTCTTATTCTTAAACTTTATAATGATATGCGCGAATGAATTTGTGTGGTGAGACCTTAAGGGAAAGAAACATATTTATGGAATGTTTTTTTACAAGTGATCTAAAAAACACATTCTATTCTGAAATCGAAAAAGAAAACCTTGTCCAATTCCGATAAGCAGAAGGCGCCCAAAGGCAAAATGAAATTCCCCTGTTTTTTACTAGATCTCGAGAAATGACCTGTTTTTCTATATTACAACATAGTTTTCCGTTTTCATAAAGCATCTGTATGGAATTGTCTATTTTTTCAGGGAATCGTCTTGAAATTAGGCAATGAATGATTTTATTTCTTCAGAATAGTGATGTACGAACATTATACACACAAACAAAAGAGGTATAAATACCAAAGGACAAAAAAATCAATGCGGGGAAGCATGTCTATATTATATTTTTTCGTTGAATTGGCCGCCTGGTGATAATAAATGAGCAAAATAAATGGTCTAGTGGCAGTAAAACATCACACAGGCGCGAAAATGTGTTTTCTGGAACTATGGCCTTAACGTCTCACCACACCAAATACCCGTCCCATAGACTTACATGTAATATGACCCATACACTCAGGCCTCCCAGCACTCTTTAAGTGGAGAAATATAAATAAAACTATATATCATTTTAACCATCAGTCTGTTCTCTTTCAATCTAAACAATAAAAAAGGCATGTTAAACTGACATAATTTTTTTTATTTGAGCCCATAATAACCTCTTGCCCCACTCTCCTCTGATCGACCTGAAAAATAATTGACCTTGTTTTTTAGAAGAGCCTTGTTACAGCCAGCGCAAGGACTTCCTGTTGGATCTATCTTTCCTCATTTCGATGCTTTTGCTACACCAAATCATCACAGAATCGATTTAAATTGGTGACAAAATGATATATCTGTAATATTTGCCACCGAGGCTGCTGCAAAGAGCCGTATTTTTTAAAAAGAGACTAACTTTCTTATTCTTAAACTTTATAATGATATGCGCGAATGAATTTGTGTGGTGAGACCTTAAGGGAAAGAAACATATTTATGGAATGTTTTTTTACAAGTGATCTAAAAAACACATTCTATTCTGAAATCGAAAAAGAAAACCTTGTCCAATTCCGATAAGCAGAAGGCGCCCAAAGGCAAAATGAAATTCCCCTGTTTTTTACTAGATCTCGAGAAATGACCTGTTTTTCTATATTACAACATAGTTTTCCGTTTTCATAAAGCATCTGTATGGAATTGTCTATTTTTTCAGGGAATCGTCTTGAAATTAGGCAATGAATGATTTTATTTCTTCAGAATAGTGATGTACGAACATTATACACACAAACAAAAGAGGTATAAATACCAAAGGACAAAAAAATCAATGCGGGGAAGCATGTCTATATTATATTTTTTCGTTGAATTGGCCGCCTGGTGATAATAAATGAGCAAAATAAATGGTCTAGTGGCAGTAAAACATCACACAGGCGCGAAAATGTGTTTTCTGGAACTATGGCCTTAACGTCTCACCACACCAAATACCCGTCCCATAGACTTACATGTAATATGACCCATACACTCAGGCCTCCCAGCACTCTTTAAGTGGAGAAATATAAATAAAACTATATATCATTTTAACCATCAGTCTGTTCTCTTTCAATCTAAACAATAAAAAAGGCATGTTAAACTGACATAATTTTTTTTATTTGAGCCCATAATAACCTCTTGCCCCACTCTCCTCTGATCGACCTGAAAAATAATTGACCTTGTTTTTTAGAAGAGCCTTGTTACAGCCAGCGCAAGGACTTCCTGTTGGATCTATCTTTCCTCATTTCGATGCTTTTGCTACACCAAATCATCACAGAATCGATTTAAATTGGTGACAAAATGATATATCTGTAATATTTGCCACCGAGGCTGCTGCAAAGAGCCGTATTTTTTAAAAAGAGACTAACTTTCTTATTCTTAAACTTTATAATGATATGCGCGAATGAATTTGTGTGGTGAGACCTTAAGGGAAAGAAACATATTTATGGAATGTTTTTTTACAAGTGATCTAAAAAACACATTCTATTCTGAAATCGAAAAAGAAAACCTTGTCCAATTCCGATAAGCAGAAGGCGCCCAAAGGCAAAATGAAATTCCCCTGTTTTTTACTAGATCTCGAGAAATGACCTGTTTTTCTATATTACAACATAGTTTTCCGTTTTCATAAAGCATCTGTATGGAATTGTCTATTTTTTCAGGGAATCGTCTTGAAATTAGGCAATGAATGATTTTATTTCTTCAGAATAGTGATGTACGAACATTATACACACAAACAAAAGAGGTATAAATACCAAAGGACAAAAAAATCAATGCGGGGAAGCATGTCTATATTATATTTTTTCGTTGAATTGGCCGCCTGGTGATAATAAATGAGCAAAATAAATGGTCTAGTGGCAGTAAAACATCACACAGGCGCGAAAATGTGTTTTCTGGAACTATGGCCTTAACGTCTCACCACACCAAATACCCGTCCCATAGACTTACATGTAATATGACCCATACACTCAGGCCTCCCAGCACTCTTTAAGTGGAGAAATATAAATAAAACTATATATCATTTTAACCATCAGTCTGTTCTCTTTCAATCTAAACAATAAAAAAGGCATGTTAAACTGACATAATTTTTTTTATTTGAGCCCATAATAACCTCTTGCCCCACTCTCCTCTGATCGACCTGAAAAATAATTGACCTTGTTTTTTAGAAGAGCCTTGTTACAGCCAGCGCAAGGACTTCCTGTTGGATCTATCTTTCCTCATTTCGATGCTTTTGCTACACCAAATCATCACAGAATCGATTTAAATTGGTGACAAAATGATATATCTGTAATATTTGCCACCGAGGCTGCTGCAAAGAGCCGTATTTTTTAAAAAGAGACTAACTTTCTTATTCTTAAACTTTATAATGATATGCGCGAATGAATTTGTGTGGTGAGACCTTAAGGGAAAGAAACATATTTATGGAATGTTTTTTTACAAGTGATCTAAAAAACACATTCTATTCTGAAATCGAAAAAGAAAACCTTGTCCAATTCCGATAAGCAGAAGGCGCCCAAAGGCAAAATGAAATTCCCCTGTTTTTTACTAGATCTCGAGAAATGACCTGTTTTTCTATATTACAACATAGTTTTCCGTTTTCATAAAGCATCTGTATGGAATTGTCTATTTTTTCAGGGAATCGTCTTGAAATTAGGCAATGAATGATTTTATTTCTTCAGAATAGTGA
>CAXHKU010000225.1:0-27500 GCA_964017125.1 Flabesymbios commensalis
GAATTTATTGCGAATGAGTTTGCTGAGCATTCGCCTTGCCTTCACAATTCACTTACAAATGAGTGAGTGCATGGCGAATGCCACGTTCATCATAATGTTCTGTATAAAAAACAGATCGTTCAGTGGCTACTCTGTATAGGCTTTAAAACGACACATCTCGATTTTTTATGACTTTGAAGATTACACTGCCTGACAATATGTAAATATTGGTAAAATAGCTCACATAATGGATAACCGAGCTGGAATAACCTATAAATTCTCACATATTTTGTCGTAAGCTACATGTTATCTTTCCAATCCACAACCATGGCTAGATCTTTTAACATGTTCTGTCACCAAAGGAATTTCTAATGCTATCGAATCAACTTTCAGTGGTGGGTATTTCGGATCACCTTGTTGTCAAAGGAAAAATATCATTCCGAAAAATGAACAAAATTGATTATTCATTGTTGTGATTATTCTATATTCTGATCAGAGAATACTGTTGCAGCACTTTGAATGCAATATGATTCCGATTTTATTTAGACATGCATTCTCCTGTAATTTATGACCTGTCTTGGCTAAGTTTATTGTTTACAGTCTCATCTCGCACTGTAATAATTCTATACTTACAAGTAAAATCCTCAATGTTTTCATGACTGATGGCTGACGTCATAACAGTCAGGAAAGTGAGTAGATTCAGTGAAATCATCATCACATCAGATTGATCCTTTACCTCGTCTAGTGCTGTAATATCTAGATATGATCTGTATCAAGCCTCAGAGTCTGAGCTTTGGTTTTCAATATCAGATGTTTTATCGGAATCAATCTCTATCACAGTCTATGCTCTGTTATCCACTATCAAGCGAATGTCTGTACCAGTCAATATCACACTCTGAGCTGTGTTATCCACTATCAGACTTATATCAGTATCATGCGAGTACTGTGGTCTGAAGGGTAATGTGTGACAGTTATGTTGACCCAGATATTAGGTATGTGATTGGTCGAGATGGCCATCTCGACCAATCACATGCCAAATATTTGGGTCAGATATACGTTGTGAATACCGACCCAGACGTGCTATAGTTTGGAGGGTAATATTGTGATAGTTTTGTCATTTGGCTTCTGTATCACATCTCACACGGCTCTGGCGTCTTCTGATTGATGTCTATCAGCTGTGTGACACACAGCTAACACAAGACATTCACCCAATGTTGGTTTACTGCTGGGCCAGCGTAACAGACGGTGAACCAGTGTGGTAAACCAACACCGGCTCGACATGTCACTTTTGCTGGGATATCACATGTCTCTGTGACAAGAGTGGGCGCCTTCTGATTGATGTCTATCAGCTGCGTGACACACAGCAAACACAAGACGTTCACCCAATGTTGGTTTACTGCTGGGCCAGCGTAACAGACGGTGGACGAGCACTAAGACGACATGGACGACATGGACGTGCCAGGTTTTGCTGGGATTTCGAAGAAAACAACATAAGTTGACCCGATGATGTTTTAATGTTGGGCAAGCTTCACAGACTTTGTACCAGCGTTAAACCAATACTGGTTCTTGAGTTTTCTTGATATCTATGACTAGCCTAACCGCCTCATCATAGTCTTAATAACAGACACGTGGCTGGCTACTCCTGTGGTTCGCTAGGTGGAGCTAGTAGTAACGTTCTGTAATTTACATACAGGGAATGTGATGTGTAGTTCAGTTATTCACCAGATACATCACCCACTAACCATCCACTCAGTCAACTCACCAGAGCCACCCTCTAGATCTATCGTAGACATATACATATATATATATTTTCTCCATTAATGTCTAGATCTCCCACCACCATCAAATCTATCAACTGGGAGTACAAAAGCTGAAGGCGCGCTGTTTGACGGAGAAGGGGACGTGCATCTTCCTGGCAGCGAGTCTTGACATAGCGAGGTCGGTCTGCGACCTCAGGAGTAGCCAGCCTTACGAGGGAAGATGGGGACGTGGCACAATGGCTAGAGCGCCTGACTTCCTCGCCAGTCATGCATGCGTGCCGGTCTCGGAAACCGCTGTTGCCGTGTGGGGTTTTCAGAGAAACAGCATTGTTTCTCCCTTCTCAATGTGATTAGGCGATCACGGTAATGGCGGCCTCGTCGAGTTAAAGTTGAGATCAGTATATCGACGCTGATTACTCACAGGGCCACGCGCTGCGCGCTCCTCAGGGAAACAGCAGGGAAACAGGGAAAACTGCGTTATTTCTGATAATTATATTTCTCGATTAATTACGATATGAAACTGATACTTAGCTAATTTTAAATATAAACATGAGATGGTTGTTGATGACAATTAAATGCAAATTTATGCTATATGTGTGGCGAAATGTAAAAAAATGTTCACATTTAAGAATCATCCTGATGATTCCTTGACCCACGTGGTCAGCTAGTTAGTTTTTGGTCACGGAGGGTTACTGGTCGCTCTTGGACACAGAGGGTTCCTGACCTGCGTAATCAGATTGTGATCCCTTGGTCACAAAGGGTTCCTTACCGCGCGTAGTCAGCTTGTGACCCCTTGGTCACAGAGGATTCCCGACCGCGCGTAGTCAGCTTATGACCCCTTGGTCACAGAGGGTTCCTGACCGCGCGTAGTCAGCTTGTGACCCCTTGGTCACAGAGGGTTCCTTACCGCGCGTAGTCAGCTTGTGACCCCTTGGTCACAGAGGGTTCCTGACCGCGCCTAGTCAGCGTGTGACCCCTTGGTCACAGAGGGTTCCTTACCGCGCGTAGTCAGCTTGTGACCCCTTGGTCACAGAGGGTTTCTTACCGCGCGTAGTCAGCTTGTGACCCCTTGGTCACAGAGGGTTCCTTACCGCGCGTAGTCAGCTTGTGACCCCTTGGTCACAGAGGGTTCCTGACCGCGCCTAGTCAGCGTGTGACCCCTTGGTCACAGGAGGTTCCTGACTTGCGTATTCAGCTAGTGACCCCTTGGTCACAAAGAGTCCCTGACCACGCGTAGTCAGCTTGTGACCCCTTGGTCACAGAGGGTTCCTGACCGCGCGTAGTCATCTTGTGACGGTTCCTGACTGCGCCTAGTCAGCTTGTGACCCCTTGGTCACAGAGGGTTCCTGACCGCGCGTAGTCAGCTTGTGACCCCTTGGTCACAGAGGGTTCCTGGCCGCGCGTAGTCAGCTTGTGACCTCTTGGTCACAGAGGGTTCCTGACCTGTGTAATCAGATTGTAATCCTTTGGTCGCAGAGGGTCCCTGACCACGCGTAGTCAGCTTGTGACCCCTTGGTCACAGAGGGTTCCTAACCGCGCCTAGTCAGCTTGTGACCCCTTGGTCACAGAGGGTTCCTGGCCGCGCGTAGTCAGCTTGTGACTCCTTGGTCACAGAGGGTTCCTGACCGCGCGTAGTCAGCTTGTGTAACCCATGGGAACAACTCGTTCGTTCATTTATTCATTCCTTTATTCCATCATTCATTCCTTCATTCATTCCTTCATTCCTTCATTCATTCCTTTATTCATTCATTCATTCATGCATACATTCATTCATTCATTTATTCATTTATTTTTTTCTGTCATTCATTCATTCATTCATTCATTCATTCATTCATCCATTCAAGCACTCACTCACTCACTCACTCACTCACTCACTCACTCACTCACTCACTCACTCACTCACTCACTCACTCACTCACTCACTCACTCACTCACTCACTCACTCACTCACTCACTCACTCACTCACTCACTCACTCACTCACTCACTCACTCACTCACTCACTCACTCACTCACTCACTCACTCACTCACTCACTCACTCACTCGCTCGCTCGCTCGCTCGCTCGCTCGCTCACTCACTCACTCACTCACTCACTCACTCACTCACTCACACACACACACACTCACTCACACACACACTCGCTGGCTCGCTCACACTCACACACACACTCGCTGGCGCGCTCGCTCGATCGCTCACGCTCTCTCTCTCTCTCTCTCTCTCTCACTCACTCACTCACTCACTCACTCACTCACTCACTCACTCACTCACTCACTCACTCACTCACTCACTCACCCAACACCTCTCCCACAACAACAACACCCCAACACCCCATCTTGCCGTATCAGGTCTGACCGTCAGACTACCAGTCTGACCTTGACAACAGGTGTGTGTGAAGCCGGTACGAAAATGAGGGGTGCGAGCATTATGAATATTCATTATGACGTCACCTGTTTACTGACTGCAGTGTGGAGGTCACACTCAGGTCAGATTGTTTGGGCCGCCTGAATCAACTGTGAATTGGCCAGGGAGGAGGATAGTCCAGTTGTCAAATGGCATTTTTTTACTCAAGCGTGTTTCGCGGTATGGTAAATCAACAGAGAAATTATATGACAATTTGTGGTCTTCTCATTTATATTTAATTCATGTTACTACAATGGTGGAAAAGGTAGTTTATATTATAAGAATATATTTTAAGCCTGTTTAATTCATCATGTTTAAAATATATATTAAGTTTACTAGTAAACAGATGGTGGCCTATTCGCTTATTTTGACATTTTCATCACCAAGGTAATTCAACAATGAACTTATATTTAAAGAGAGAAGTTTAAGTTTAAACTACAATTAATAATTATGTTGTTGACCAGAGAGATTGTTGTGGGTATAGCAAATACGTTTAATGTTGGGCATTGGGGGGGGGGGGGGGTATAAGTGTGCTTTGTGAATGAAAATTCAGATAGGCATAAGCGAGGACAGCAATTTGTTAGGATTTATCTCAACAAATTAGACCGTGTTTGTTTGTGTATTAAGTGCAATCGTTTACACTTCACCTCTTGCTCGGGTCAGGTGTGCGTTGATGACAGGGCGTCACTGGGACCAATTTACCAATTACACTGTAGTCCTTACCTGACATGACATGTGTTTCTAAGAACACACAATCTCCGCGGATGGTCAGCCATTGTATTGAACTGTTACTTGTGAATTGATGCATGTTGATAAATTGAGGTCGTGACTGGTCTAAGATAAGGTCACCAGATGAATAGTACAAAATGTCAAAAAGGCTGTCGTGGTTTATTGATAGTCTGTTGGCAGTCCGTCGGTATACATAGCTAGTCAGACTATTTTTAAAGCTGCTTTCCAGCTTTTAAATTATCTCAAAAATTTTCAACACCAAACACGACACAGCATTTACTCAGAACAATCTTTGTTATTTAACTTATTTATTAAACTCAGAGAATTCGCTGTTCATACGCACACATTGGAACATTTCCCTGATTTATTACAATTAGGTGGCGAGCTTTTGACAGTCGGGTAACCCCATGTAAGATAGTGTACATTGACCAAGACACAACATGACACGTATATTGTCAGTCTGTATGTTAGCAGTGTGTGCAGCAGCATTGATCAACCTGGTGGATGGAAAATGTACGTTAAATCTTATAATTATTTATCAGGTTTGAATCTAGATTAAATTATTTCATTTGCAATTTAAGTCAACTAAATAAAATGAACACATTTTTCGAAATCATAGTATGGTTCCGAAATCGCATCTGGCATGATGTGCTTTCTGTTACAAATGAATAGCATATTTATTCCAAAGCCATTCAATTCTAAACAATTCCTAAAATCGTATCCTACTTTCCACGTTTATATGAATAAAATTATTTTATTTATAATTAATAATGCATGAATTTTACTTGATGTTGATAATACACTCAGCGCAGCTTTCGAAATGGATCTAAATCCCTGTATATAAAACGTGAATATTTTATGAAACGCTTTTTTCTTAATTTTCTTTACTTTTAACATTAAGAATATATATATATATATATATATATATATATATATATATATATATATATATATTGTATATTGAAAAATATATCAACTATATTGGTTTACATTTATGTTGTTGTATTTTCAGGTATTTTGTCAACTCTCTGTAATATTTAGTTAATTCCAAAATTCAAAATGAGAGAAATCGTGATGAAAACAAACATCACATCAACCCATCCAAGCAGCTATATATCATCAACCCATCCAAACAGCTATATATCATCATATCAATCCAACAAAACAGCCGTAAATAAATCAATGCGAATAAGCATCTTATCAATCCAACGAAAAATTACAAAATTAAGCAACAATAACAAACAATATATCAATCCTACAAAACAAAAAGTATTTTGTGAATAAAATTAAAAACTTCCTTTCCTAATTTTCTCAAAAAGTACAGAATAGTCCACTAGTGCAAAAAAATCTGATATCAGGTTTAAAATGAACATTTTTGAAAGTGCGTCAGAAGATGAAATTAAAAAGCTTATTTTGAGCTCATAGTCAAAATCATGTGATCTGGACCCCATTCCTACAAGCGTGTATTTTTCTTGACATATCAATAACTCTCATAACTGGCATAATTAACATTTTAATATAAACTAGTACATTTCCACAAAATTTCTAAGAAGCTAAGACCACAACTTGAAAAAAGCGAGCTGAAACATGTCTGCCACCTTCGACACCATTAATCATGCTAGATCAACAGATTGGTATGGAATATCTGGTCAGGCTCAAATTTGGTTTTCTTCTTATTTGCAAAAATAGGCGCCAATCTGTAAAAATTAAAGACACTCTGTCATATAAAGTCACACTCTATCGATGTGTTATTCTTTCTGGTTTGTAATTTATGTTAAAGTAACATTCACTTTAAATATTTAACATCCACTTCCTTTTATCCCCAGGTGCATCAACCACGACAGGGTGTAACTGTGTGAGAAGCTGTAAGAACAGACATGACGGGTTTTATCAATCGTGTCAGGGATGTGATATATATGTTGATTGTAAAGATGGCTACATCAAAGACAACATCCCGTGCCCAGAAGTGAATGGTAGTAAAACTTACTGGGATCAAGACGAGAGACAATGTACATACGATAAATCATACCTTTGTAACCTGGAAACAGAAATCACAGACGATAAGGAAAACACAGAAGATACATCTGGTGGTATGTAGACCAGTATATTCGGCAACTATGATCTAAGAATACTTCTAGAATTAGAATAGGAATGAATATTGTAACGACAAGATTTCATGTTCTGTTCTATTAATTAAACAATTGAGCAATCTGGGAAACAATTGTTGGTATTTTAGTAAGGTCTAAGCGCAAAAATAAGCTTTGTATCTACTTTGTTTATAGAGACTATGCTGAGCATATATAACTGGACTAGAAACTGACTGTGTCAATTTTTAATTTTGGCAAATTAGTCATTTCAGATGAGGTTTTATAATTATGTATCATAATGTCCCCACAGGTAGAAATTAAACCCCTCTTTAGCCTTAGATATGCCAATCTCGAGATATCATTCATTTTGGATTTTGTGAGCAGTTCAGGAGTTTAGCCAAATTGTGCAAATAGTAGTTTGATGGTAATTCAACCCACGAGAACAACAACATACATAGCTGTGAATTCTGTGAAACGCAGTGACGTCACTGGAAACCGTTTTGAATGGGAACTCGGTGAAAATAAAGGTATATAACACCCCCTCCCCCATACTTCATTGTATAAGCTAGCTCGGTGACAACAATGGAGGTCAAGGCTATTGAGGTTCACAGAATACATTAAACCAGTGAACTTGTTTCAGGCAGTGCACTCTACACTCGCTGGGGAAGAGTATCGTGCCCAGAAGGAGCAGAATTGATTTACTGGGGTAAATATAATATATACGATACTTTTTTGTAATATCAAACTAGAACATGTGTGATCACGTTACCTGTTGTTATATATATATATAAATTTAAAACTACCATATTATTGGGTCATTCTTTTGCATAACCCTAAATATTGGGTCTTTTTTTAAACATTCTAATTTGGACACATTTAGAAAGAACTTCCAGGATAGAATCTTCAGGGCCGTGGTCGGCGATGGAGGTGGCGCCCTCAAGTGGTAGTTTTCCGTTTTTCAGTTTTTTTCAATCTTAACTAGAAGACGGAAATTATTGGGGTATGTAAAATACTCAATAATTATTATTGGGATAGCTAAAATACCTAATAATACAGTGTTTTAAAATGTTAGGTATATATTTCAAATGATATTTTCTGGTTACAGGTTATGCTGGTGGCTCAATTTTCAGTGCGCGAGGAGGAGGCAGTAATTATCTGTGTCTGAGGAGAGATCCTATTGTTGGTACTAATGCACCAGGCTCAGAGCGAGCATACATCCATGGAGCAGAATATCAGTCTACACCAGTCAGTGATGTGGCTGGTGGCAACACTGATGTACCATGTGCTGTGTGCGTCACTCCACGGAGGTTGGTGTTGATGATTCCAGGGAGAAACCGGTGTGACAATGGATGGCACACTGAGTATGTGGGTTATTTGGCTGCTGAGAAGAGCAGCCACTATCGCACAGAGTTCGTCTGCGTTGACAGCGAGGCTGAGGCTAATCCTGACGGAAGCTCTGCTAATGAAAATGGAGCCTCGCTTTTTGCAGCTCAGGGAAGATGTGGATCTCTGCCTTGTGGTCCATATGGAGATCAAAGAGATCTTCTCTGTGTGGTGTGCTCTCGTTGAGTGGGAAATAGATTTATTTATTTTGTTTTGGCGCAGTGAGTAGATATAGTTGTATATTTGCTATGTCGCTGATGTGTATGTTCTCATTGATACTGTTGCGTAATTTGCTTAGTCGCTGCGTGTGTTTTTGTCATTGATATGTTTTGTTTGTTTTTCACTGACTTTTGACCTCTTGTGTGTGTGTTTTTTTTAATAGAGATATTGTATTTGTGTTCCCGTTGAGTATATGTTTGATCAATGGGTTTTCATTCACTAAATATCTTCACTATGTTTGTATGTCGAGCAGTTATAACTTCTGTGTACTATTTCTTGCACTGAGTAAATATGTATTCTCAAGGTGTTAAAACAGGTGGGTCGTTTCGCTTCACCGAACAGTAATATTTATCTTTGCCGGACCCAATATTCAGAAAAAGTGGACCACGCTGCTGCATTTGTGTGGGCCCACAACGTGTGCTCAGCGAATTGTAGCAACCCACCTATTTTACATATTTTATGAGTGTTTTTGCTGAGTAGACATTTTCACATTTTTTAATGCTAATATTTAAAATTTGTTATGATTTTTTAGCAATAGATAGTAGCTCCCATGTTCCACTTCCTGATGATTATGATGAAGATATTACTTTACCTGTTCGTAGTTCACAAGATAAGAAAATTAACGAGTATGGTAGAAAGCTTGTTAATTAATGTATTAGTTCAAATTTGAGAATAATTAATGGTCGTTTTGGTATGGAACGAGATATAGGAAAGTATACTTGTATAAAGAAAAACAGTTCCAGTGTTGTAGACTATATTTTATGTTCTCAGGATATATTTTCGAAAATAAAAAACTATAAAAGGTTAAAAATAATTCACCTTGTTAGTGAGTTTGCTACACAATGTCACATCAGTCCAATGCTAATGTTTTCCGTAGCATGAAGGCATCATGAAGGCACCATGAAAAAAATTAGCATTGGACCCTAGTGGGTGTAATAAGCTAAAAATAGTTTAAAATGGTGATAAAGCTCTGAAATTTTGACACAGTATAGGTATGATGATGTTATATCAGTTTAAGATGGGAGCCCACGAGGAATTTTTTTTGCGATTTTTAAATTTCATGTTTAATGTTTTTGTTTTTTTAATTTATAAAAAATAACACAATCGACTTTAATTGTAAATTGTAACGAAGAAAAATATTCTGAATTATCGGACTTATTGAAAGGAAGCCAACTTATTGCGTTCTGGAATAAAAATCTTAATTTAAATTAAAAAAAAATTCTACCCCCCCCCCTTTTTTAGTTAAAATTACAGCTATGTCCCTTCCCTTTCAAATTCTACATGTGGAGTCAACTTGCATGAGAAAATAAAATATTGTGTCAAGTAAACTTGTTTTCTTCATTTTTATTTACACAATAGGCGCCAAAACTAAGATATCAGCAATAAAATATATAATACAAATCATAGAATTGTGCTGCAATGACAAAATTAACGTTGATAATGAAACACTTTAACCATATTATTCGGTTATTTAAGGCCTACATTTATTATGTTTACATTAACAGATTAGAAGGAATACATATGTGTTTCGTATGTCTAAAGGGCGGGGGCCCTAGGGTAGTGGTTAGCACCGCTGCCTTTCACGCCAGAGTCCGGGGTTCGGTTCCCGGTCTCGGCGGTTTGAAAGAAACAAAATTGTTTCTTCCCCATCCACGTGTGAAAGTTAGTATTGTGGGGAGCCTCCGTGACCGAGAGGTAGCGTACTCGGCCTCAGACCGCCAGGGCTCGAATTTCGAATCCTGTGTCTGGAGGACAGTGTCATCTCAATCATCTCACCATCCTCAGGAGGTTCTCCTGGCCCAGTTTAGCCTATATGTGCACAAAGGTGGCCTAAAGCCCGATTCATTTCATTTTTGTATGTCTAAAAATGAAATATTTGGACCAAATTAGAGCCATGTTGACAGTTCCCTTTATTCAGTCAAAATCAGCCTTCGCATCCTTGACCGTCCTGGAACCGCCTTTGCTTTTCAATCTGGCACAGAGAAAACCGTTTGTAGTAATATTGTTATATACGGACACAATAATCAAACAATATCAAATACCAATTTAAATCATACAATAAACCATCTTCTGTTCTTGTCCAATTATGAGCACAATCTGGTGAAAGTGGGATTAGTGGGCTGAAAAATAATTCAAAGTGTGACACATTTAAATTATAGTTTATATGGCCAATATAAAGGGAAATTTAACAAATAATAAAATACCCACTTATCATATATACGGATCATTCTATGAGCATGATGGGTTGTCAAATCTCGCTATGTGTACACGCCTGTCTAAAGCAACAGAACTTTGCCGAATTCCTATGTTAATGATTCTAATCCTCACAAAGAAGATGCGTACTGAGGTGAAAATGCTTTGACAATACCTTCTCAGTATTTCGTCATTGTCACGGTTTACAGTGAACCAGCTATTGGCAATATGTCGATTTTATTGTTTAAAAAACAAATAATATTCTTTTGTAAATGATATGCTCAATAAATACAAATATTTAACTCAAATGTTAACAATGATCCAAGGCATTTGAGAATCATCACAAAAAAATGCAAACGTATCGCTGACTTATCATTATTTTAAAACTGAAATATACTATAAATTGCAATAATGTATCCCGATGTATCATCATGTCAAGTATAAAGTAATCATTTACTTTATACTTGACATGTTCAGCAGCGCGTACTGGATATGTCACTTTGTTATCATCATTATCACACACACTGTAAACTGATATGAATGCTTCCAGACGCTTTTCTTAATCCCAGTTAGAGCTACAGAGTGACATTTTATTTGTGTTTTTGTTTTAATATATATGTTATATCACTTTCCAATTAACTAACAATCAATGAAAATTGTGTCTTTTCGTGTCAATGGGGTACCAAATATTATAATAATTATTGACTAACAGTTATACCATATCAAAATTATTTTTCTAATTATCTAAAATTAATGTTATTATTTAAAAAAAAAATGTCTGTATGTGCAACCATGCACACAACAACATTAGAAACACAAGTATATATTTATTCCCGTTATATATATCACCTGTAAAAATAGAAGGAAAATTATGTTGGAAAATACAGAGCACAATGTTAATAATATATCTTTATTATTAGCAAATTAAATTGGATCACATAGCAGGTGTATTATTAGCTCGTACCGAACCGCTTTTAGGGCAAGAAAAATATTTAATCCGCTTTGTACAAGCTTTACTTCATTTAGGTGGTTTTCGAACTGAATCATGTAAAAAGGTACACATCATTAACTAAAGGCTTCCAACATGTTCTCACCTTTAATTAAGAAATCAAAAGCCTATTGTTACATAAATCAGACCAAGTCATATTACATAAACTACACAGGATAAAAGTTTTATTTCATACAAGATACATTTGGCTATACATAGACGACATAATTTGAAGCCTACATATAAAGACACGTTTAAATTTTAAGTATTATTTTATTTTTTTAATTCAGTGATTTATTCAATCCTTTATATTATCCAGATTAGTTGGTATAAACATATTTTTATTCCCCAATTACAACAGTACAAAAACAAGATTGTAGTACAATTTTCTTCTTATCATGGTCATATATATAGATGCCTCGGCTGTGGTGAAGCAGCTGACCACATGAACACCAAAAACAGCGGACTTCTCTATCCCTTTTTCTTTGCCGCATACATGGTATTGTTTGATGCATTTTTGTATTATGTATGTTTATCTGTATTAGTGAGGCGTACAACGGGAACAAATATGTAACAACTTTGATCAATAGGGCCTAAGTCTGAACGATTTACCTTCTTAAGCATAAAAATATTACAAATGTGTCTAATCAGTGTAATAATAATATCAAACTCTTTACAAAATAAGCGATAAAAAACGTGTTTTTTGTGAGTATTATAAATAAAATGTATGCGCGCTTCTATTCAAGCTAGATATGATTTCATGTAGTAACTATTCAAATTTGAACTATGTAACATGATGGATAAATATAATTTATACTAGAATAATTTACTTCATTTTTGTTTAATTCACTATTTTCACACACGATTTATATAAATACAAAATAAAATAAAATGATAAAAGATAATTGAGTCACATGTATGCGAGCGTTGACACTTTTATAATATGAATGATATATTCGCTCTATATAATGCAGCTTTGTTAGAATCAGTAACATTTCACCTATATTTAGCCGTTTTAAGCTTGTTTTCAGCTACATCACTAACATTTTGTGGGGATGTTTTCAAAATTAGTCTGTAGATCGCTCTCACGCATCGCAATGATAACAAACATTGATTTCCCTGTTCAAACAAATTTCACAATCCACGTCCACATCTTCGCGGTGTACAGCTGTCCACAATTACACTTCATATACCCCATCAATATAAACAGAGCAAAACATTTTTTTCACATTTTGTTTGAGATGGCTCCCATCTTAATATTAAAGAGGATATATTGAAGTATATGTCTCCAAATTTTGACAGCTTTATCATTTTTTTAAACTATCAGGTCTAAATGTCGAGCTTATTTCATATACTATCCGCACTATATGGATATTTACTGTAGCCTAACAGGCATGTAACGCCGTTGGTCTAATAAACTGTTACTCTTACTGTTTTTTTTCTATTTTGGTTTATGTTATGTATCCCTAGATTATTTGTGTTATTTCGCTGCCGTATTTTTTCTGTGTGATATTATATGTATATTTATGAGGCATTATGTAGCAAACTCACTAATGAGGTAACCAAACAACCAACAGACAAACACAGCTATCAACTAAACGAATACGAGTTCTAAGTAACTGTGTGTTAAGAAACACGTGCATATTGTGTTGTTTAGTTAGCAAGGGTATTCAGTGGAAAAATTTATGACATAAGAATGTACTTACAGTTGTGATATTTAGGGAACTAACATAATATTTTACTGTGAATCATAATTGCATCAGATTTTAGTTTTCGCCATTGAAAAATAAAATTTGTGAGCATTTAGATTCATTACTTACCCTAGATTATAAAATAGATATAGAGCCAATGCACGGAAAGAGTTTATTATACAGAAAAAAATCTGAATAAAAAATATTTGAACAAAGCAATAAATTCGTAATGCTCATATATTTGACTGAGCACAGCAAGGAGAAGCCTGTTAATATTGAGTTATTCTATTTTACGTCTCACAAATAAAACTTGATCTCCTCCAGTGACTCAGTTTGGACGACACAACTAAAATTCCTGACTGGGAGATGATAGGATACTACACGTTTAAAGGGGATGAGTTTTAGTCATGGTTGTCAAAACGTCTTAATTTCCTGGATATCAGTTGATAGATGTTATGCATTATTGCTAAATTATTATTGGACTAAAGAGTTTTACATTAAAAGATCAAATTGAATAAATATCGATGCAGAATGGTAATGTTTTACTTTGTGAAAACCGTAACTTAAACTAGGTGGTGGGCTGGTCTCTTTAGGCGAGTGATAATAGGGGACTCTGTAGCAAGGCATTCTAAACTATAAGTCGAATATAAGTCACAGTTTTGCCCCTTTTTGGTCCCACATTTCTGAGATATCAATCATTTTTTTCGAGTGTGTCTGGGATATCGATCATTTTGAATTTTGTTGTTTATTTTATATTTGGGAAGACGTTTTTTTATTATATTCCATATATTTAATGATATTAAATAGTATATTTAACTATTTTATTCAAACATAATAGATATCGGAATGCAAGTTAGTTATAAAATACAATTTTCTTATATAAGAGAAGATAAAAGTGTTCGGAAAGAACTGAATATCACAGTTAGTGAATATTGCTTAACGTCATACTTGGTACAAGCATGACAATTAAATATCGCGACAGAAGAAAGACAGGAGCATGCCCTACACTTATTAAATGACTTCAAGGGTTTTTTTATAGGGCACATTACCATAGACAGCATCTCAATTTCAAGACCCCAACATAAATATTGCATGATTGTACCAAAATGTTAACTAGTAAATGTTGGTAAATTGAGCTGTAGACTTTATTATGTTGGCGCAATGATGCAATGACCCTTGCGCAATATGACAACGGCACGATAGCGAATGACTCGTGGCGCGATGGCGCAGCAACATGATGACACTTGCTCGATGTGGCACTAGCATGATAGCGGGATCACTCGTGGTGCAAAGACGCGATGACACAATGGTCGACGGAATGATGACGTGATGACACAATTACGCGATGACACGATCACGTGGTGACGCGATAGTGCGATACTATGAAGCGATAGCACAATAGCCCATTGCAGTAGCACGATAGCACTGACCAGCCGTCCTGCTGACCGTGCTAGATACAGAAGATCCACTGATGCATGACACAATGCTATGTAGTTCCCCTGTTATTTTCACGGAATAAAATATTTATAGTAGATATAAGCTGTCAATTATTGAGTGTTTGAATGGGGGACGTGGTGAACTGCTAGAGCATGTGCCTGTCACGCCAGCGTCTCAGGTTCAATGCCGCAGATGATACAACACGTAGGTCTTTTAGATCAACATCAATGTCACTAGATGATAACGGTAATGGCGGCATCATTGGGTTAATGTTGA
This sequence comes from Flabesymbios commensalis, assembly GCA_964017125.1. Classification (NCBI taxonomy): domain Eukaryota; kingdom Metazoa; phylum Annelida; class Polychaeta; order Terebellida; family Flabelligeridae; genus Flabesymbios; species Flabesymbios commensalis. The sequence continues at coordinate 15,144 of CAXHKU010000225.1, forward strand.
ACAGATAATCAATGTTAATCTCACTGGCTCTAAGCGCTGTGCGCTCCGCTTATTGTAATATTACTTAGAATACGTCGCTAATCCTATCGTCGCTGTACCTACAGTACATTACCAAATAAATTTCCCTTGAAATTCGTGACGAATTTTCGTTTTTTGTGTGAAAAAAATTTCTAAAAAGTCGTAAAAAAGAATTCTTTCAAACGAATTTTCGCCCTAGCCTTTTCTTTTTAATTATTTTCTTTTTGACGATTTATTTTTTTGACAAATTTTTGTTTTGACGAATTTTTTTCTTAACGAATTTTCTTTTTGACTATTTTCTTTTCGTTTTTAAGAATTTTCGTTTTCACGAATTTTCGCCCGTTTTTTCGTCAGTCACTCTGCAAAAATCTCTTGATAAATGAGGACGGGATTGTATGCTCTAAAAAATCAATATTTTAATTTTGGAGATAGTATTGTACAACTGGCCATGTGAAAGCGAAACATGGAGATGGCAGGAAAGAAAAGATGGGGGCAGAACAGCGAGCTGACAGCAAAGGCGTAACGAGATATTTGAGCACTTTGGTTTGAATGTAGAGAGGTCCACAGTGCAACCCATTTCAAGAATTTAAACAACTGAACAGCGGTCTACTGCATGCTACTAGGCCTACACTTTTGCTAGGGGCGGGGACCCTGGTGCCGGGCCCTGGTGCAGTGGATAAAAGTGCCTGTTTGGAACATTGGTGATCGCGGGCTTGTCCCCTGCTTTGACACCATACCGTTAGTGTTTTAAGACATATAATCTGAGATAGAATATAATAATAGGATAAAACAATTCAACATCTTTATAAAATGGAGGCTATACCGAGTGGCTTAAGGATGGCGTCTCCCGACATTTAGTCACTTGATAACCAGTCGCCATATAAGCAATACATTTATTAGTAGGTCTGACCCCAGTTTCAGATGGAGGGCCTACACCACACAGCAGAACAGCACTGGTCATGATTTCATGGGGATGTTCACAGATAACCTACGACGAGGGCAATTATGATTTTATGTGTGACCAAGTGACCAGTGACGGTCGTTTGACGGTTTCTGCATCAATTTGTATAACAACGAAAATTATTTCATATAGTCCGACATAGAATATAATAATAGAATAAATCAATTCAACATCTAGTTGGATCAATATACAACCTGACCCTAAAAAAAATGCAAAGCAAACGTTTTTTGGTCTTTTTGATAAGTTTGATAAGTTGATGAAGTTTTCTCAAATTTGACCAGGAGAAAGGTCTACAAGATGAATGTTCAAAATGGCCGCCAAATGCTTCAATTTGCACTAATGTACTATACAAATTACTGTTGTAAAGTTGCTTTTTACTGTGACAAGTTAGAATATGATAACATTTTACAAATCTAGTAGTAGGATAATATATTATTACAAAGATGTCAAAATATATTAATCCTTTAGGCGCTAAAAACAAATATATTAAATTACTGTTAATCGGAATAAACTATGTGTTAATTGATCATCAACGTTTGTAACGTTTGGGTATTAATTACATGTCAGATTTAAAATATGTGTACCCTTTAAGCGCTATGACCGAATATAATCGTGTTTAATCCATTTTCTTAGCAAATGTCACTATTGTTACAAAAAATAAAAAGTGTGTTTCAACATCAACACTTTGAATTGCTGGGTCTCAAATTAAACAAATATGAGTATTTTGTATCCATTTGAAGTTGCGAATCGCGCTAGTGAAACACAAGTGGGTGTAAAGTTAAATACTACTACTTAGAAGATGAATTGTTGATGGGTGTCAAAACCATGCACGGCTGTCATCACGTTTTAATTTGTTTGTTGTTATCAAGAAAGCGTCTGTTTGACAGCTCGGATTAATCCGGGAGGTCAACCGGAAAAAGGCATATTTATATATAAATGGAAGGAGTTGTAAGCATTGACCCAGTGTTGGGCCAACGTCTTGTTTATAATGCAAACCGATATTGTTGGCCCGGCGTTAAACCAGCGCTGTGATTGCTTGGAGATAGGTCAAAGTACAGGTAGCATATTAACAGAGAATGGTGGTCTTCCCCACAATCGTTGGTGCGACGCTGGTCCAGCTTCTGGAAATGGTGGACCAGCGTTGTACCAACACGGGATACCGAAGCATTATTGTGGGCTGTATTCAGATGGTACAATAATTGGACCAACACTGTGTCTTGCGTGTTGTAGTTGGCGCGATGCCGGTCCAGCATCCTAAGGTGGTGGACCGTCATCGTGCCAACGTCTGATTCAGATGATAATGTGACATTCACTGATGAAAGATGGTATACAGCCACTAGGTTTGGGTGCAATACTTCTCTTTCACTTCTCACCTATCACAGTGATTATGACTTGGCTTAAGAGCGGTAACTGTTTACTGAGTCGTGGCTAGTTACCGCTTTTTGCATGGTGATAGTGGAGGCTCTCTCTGAGCGTTGCTGGCTTTGTGGACGACCATGTGAGTGGACGCAGGCCATTGATTTGCTCAGGCGAGAGTCTACAAATTCATTCAGCTTTTAGTGTGAGGCTGAGGGGTTTGGAGTCACTGCTAAAGTCAAAACCCTAGCTGAGAGGGTCGTTTTCATTTTATTGTACATATATTGTAAAACAGCTTTCTGTCTTTTGTGTCTTAATAAAAGTGTATCCAGCTTCAAGTGTTATGGACTCTTGACTTGCGTCTCTGTCAAACTCCGAAAGTCATCATGAATCCCCATGACTTTTAATAATGGGGATACACTATTTGATTTACATATATCAACCATGATGCTGTATTGCTTAACAAATATGAAACGTGTAGTTAATAGGCAAGAAACACTGTCTCCAAAAAGTTTCAAAATATCGACGGTCCTGGCATTTCTAGTTCCCTTTGATATTTGATGGGCTCCATGTTTTAACCTGCTAAGTTCGTGTCGATAACGACAAATTTGAATATTGTCGAGTTTTACGACCATTATAAAGCACTTTTCTCACAAGCAAGTACATGTTTATTGCTGTTAGTAAAACAGATTTATCTGTAAAAAACTGTCCAGTGCGTTTACCAGTAAATACTACTAAATAACAGTTATGTATAAGTAGGCCTACACGTAACATGTAGGAAATCGTAGCGGTAAGTTCACTTAATAGTCTGGTGGCAGAATGTAAATGTATGGCCTAGGTGTGTTTCAGAGTACATACAACGTTTTTTTGGTGATTCTGGTAGAACAGAGCCTACATAACCCAAAACCGATTGATGCCACTTTGCCACCATTGAGCATTTTTTGTTATGGGCAAAATTCAAAATGGCCGCCAACGTAAACCGTAAAAATCGTTTTTTGACCATAACTTTATCAAAAATTGACATAGGAAACTAATTTTGGTGTCTAAACATATGTTTTAGGGGCCTGTGAAGACAATGGGAGACACCAATATGATCTTGTTTCACTTTTTGTGCTGATTTCGTTGACTTTTTGTTTTTTAGAAACGGTGTTTCTTGCTGTGAACTTTCATTTATTGATATAAGTTATGTTTCGGCTGTGTGTTGTGTTTTGCCCTTGTAATGATGATTTTTATATGTTTACAGGGTGTGAGAGATGGTTTCCGAACCTAACCTTAACCCCTCTTGCCTTCTGAAAAAATGCACGAACTGTAGTGATAGCACGCTTATTAATCCACCAATAATTGCTAGTTCTGCCAGACTCAAATCCATTGTAGAATCTAGTAAGCTTAGAGGTGATGGTTTGCATATTGATTTGGAGCCTATGTTGTGTTTATCAACACCATTGCATGTACATAGAAATTGTGCATCAACGTATACATCCAAAACCCACATTAAACGCTTTTTACAAAAGCAGCCACAGTCAACAGAAGAACCAGTTGTCAAGAGGTCATGTCGATCAGACATTACACCTTTCAAGTTCAAGGACCAGTGTCTGATATGTGGAGACACATGTTTGACCGAGGTCGATCCCAAGAACAGAAAACGTTGGCGTCGTGTGGTTCAATGTGCAACTGCTGATAGAGGACCAAACCAGGACTCATTCAAGAAAGGCATGCTGGATGCGTGTGATGTACGTGATGATGAGTGGGGACATCAAGTTCGTATCAGGGTGGAAGGTGCAGTCAGTGACTTGCACGCAGCTGACGGGCAATATCACAAAGATTGTATGTCATTATTCCGCGTCAAAATAATGACATATGTCATTATGAATAATGACATATATGAATAATGACAATTGACAGTGTCAAATGAAGAGGATGATCATGACGCAGCTATATCGAAGGTGGCAAAACTCATTGTGGTAGAAAGAAAGACATTAAAAAAAGATAAGTCTAAATACAGAACCAGAGCCACCTTCGAAAACACAATAGACGATGTTAGTCTGACCTTACAGCACTTGATGGCATTGGTATCAAAGAAATTAGACTCAACACTACCCTCAGCAATGATAGGAAATGACATCACCAGTATGGTTACTAACACATACACATCTCTCCAGATTGCTCTAGGTATTACAGTGAGGCAAAAATCAGTGATTGAATGTCTACATAAATTTGGCGTCACAGCTTCATATGACGAAATATTAAGATTCAAGGCCTCCGCAGCCCATGGTGCAGCTAGAAATCAGGAACTCATGGGTATACGTCCAGGTAGTGAAGGCCTAGTGCAGTGCGTTGCTGACAACTTTGATGCAAACATATCGTCACAGAATGGGCTACAGCCACACAAAGAGCAAAATCACGAGACAACATACATAAGAAGAATTGGGAAAGAAGAAATGTCCCAGGAAATATTGCCCGATATACCAGTGCAGCGATACAGAGGACCATCAAAACCAGAAATGCCATACAGTGCTTCAACTAAATCTCCACTGCCACTAAAGGTACTGGCAAGCCAAATAATTTCAGCATCTAGGGCCAAAGAAATTGATTTTTTATTTCTGAAAACAGTGGTAACTGAAGTAGGAACACCTGAGTATCATGGTTTACCACACAAAACTCACGTGAGCAGGGTCACACAGTACGTCCTGCAACCAAAGCTATATATCTCCCTCTAGTAGATATGACTCCTGCGGAACCAGACACAATGTTCACAGCCATGGTCGAATCCCAGCGTCTCACCAACCTGACTGGACAAGTGTATACGATCTTTACCAACGACCAGCAGCTATATCGTGTTGTTGTCAATGTCACATGGGCATATCCATCCCAGTTCCAAAACTTTATTCCCAGACTAGGCGGTATGCATACCCTGATGAATTTTGCAGGAGCTGTTGGAGTCTTGATGTCAGACACAGGATTAGAGAATATTCTTCAGGCGGCATTTGGTGGTGTACCAACCATGTTATCTTGTAAAAAGTTCCCTCAGAACATTAGAGCACTACGTCTTCTCACTGAAGAACTCCTGCGAGAAGTCATTGTCAAGACGGAGTCGTTTGATGGTTTGATGGCAGTGCTGGAAGACAAGGCAAAGACCAGTCGCACAGCAAAGCTTTGGGTAGAGAACCTCATCAAGTCGGTGATGATCATGATGATGTTCGTCAGGGCAGAGAGGGAGGCTGACTGGCCACTCCACCTCTGGTCTGTAAAGGAGATGATGCCCTACTTTTTCGCAGCTGGACATTTCAATTATGCCAGGTAAGAACAACCACATGCATGTAATTAATGTCATTATATTGTGTCGTAGCTATTAAATAATAATATGTTGATGATGATTAAAATACAACAAATAATAATGCATGTTATCGTGTACAGTATATCGTATCAATGTATATAACTTGTTCATGTTCATGGTGATCATATCTCTATGCATTTTTATAAATGTATGTTCCAGGTACTGCTTGTTTTACCTGCGATCCATGGAGAAATTGCCCAGTCCCGTACTCAAAGATTTCCTACAAGGTCAGCACGTGATGCGACATCAGCCTGGCCTATGGAATGCAATATGGTCAGACATGTACATTGAATCTACCTTTATGAGGTACGGCCATAGTCCAGGTGGTATCATTGGCATAACCTTAAAAGCCCTCAACACTGAAGAGATGGGCATTAAGTCTTCACCTTTGCAGTCAAATTGTGAAGGATATTTCAGAGATGAAAGATGAAAGTCGTAAAGTTTCAGTGACTGTACACAAGGAGGAGATGCCAGCACGCAAGCAATCAGATGCTGCTGATAGAGAAAAACTGAGAGAGAGGCTTACAACCTGCATCGATCCATCAAATCCAGATGACCACCCAAATCATCTTGTCAATGTTGTATCTGGAAAGATTGCCGCAGCGGCTGTTAATGTTGATACAGCTACCAGTGTTGGGACGAAAATGATGATTGAATACGAGTCACAGTGGCCTAGCAGCTTTCACAAGCCTATTAGTAAAAAAAGTAGTCACCATGGCAGTGTCCCGTAAGCATATCAAGGTTGGACAAGTACCTGTATATGACACAAACCTCATATACTCCAGGGTGCTGGGTCTTCAAAAGGTACGTGACATCAGTTTGAAAGATATCCTCAAGTTTGAGTTGGCACCAGTACCCCCCTCTATGTTCGAGGAAAACGGTGACTTGCGTATCACAAAGACAAAGTCAGTTCTAAAAAGAAAACTTCAAGTAGGAATATCGGATCGAGCCTGCTCCAGTCCTACGTCAATCATCATTGATGGTTGTGCAGTGTTCTGGGTTATCTGGTGGCCAACCAAAGGCACTGTAGAGGACTTTGTTTTGAACCTGCTGGTCTATGTCAAGGAGCAATTAAAGTCAAGCGACATGTACCTGGTATTCGATAGATACTACGAAACCAGTATAAAGAATGCTACACGAACAGTACGAGCAGGCAGAGAGGCAAGCCGACAACATAAACTGGAGTTGAAGATGCCACTCCCAGCGCAGAAAATTGTCCTGACGGTCACCGAAAATAAAACTCATTTGATCAAGATTATCTGCTCCTACATCATTGACCATCCTGAACTGTTATCTGAGACTCGGTCTAGGCTGATTGTGACTGGACCAGATCCAACCCCATTTGAGGTGTCTGGTGGGAAGGTTAGACGAAGACATGATCTACGGACAACTCATGAAAAAGCTGATGTCGTGATGGTACAGCAAATGGTTCACATAGCCTCAGCTGGAGCTACAAGTATCCGAGTAATTTCTGATGACACAGACGTGTTCGTGCTGTTACTCAACTTTTTCCAGTCAGCTCATCTTACTTGTGATCTTATAATGGTAGGAACTAGCCATACCAGATCATCCGTCGACATCAAGGCTACAGTCCAGAAACACGACGAGTTAATCTCCTCGGTTCTGGCAGCACATGTGCTCACGGGGTGTGACACCGTCTCATACTTATGGGGCATAGGCAAAGGTACTGTGGTGAACAACTTAAAGAAAGGTTACCAACTGACGAAATTAGGTGTCCTACAAACAGATATGTTGGATGTTATTTCGGAAGCAACGTTGTTCTTCGCTGGATGTTATGGGTCAAAGGCGAAAGAAGGCATGACTGAAATAAGTTTTGATGTTTGGTCTCAGAAGATGTTTAACAAAAAGCTCACTGCAGCCCCAGAGCTCAAGACTCTTCCACCGACCACAGCTGCGTTCAGTACACATGTACACAGGGCACATGTACAAGCTGCAATATGGCGTGCTGCGCTGGAAGTAGATCCACCAATGGTTGAAATCACACATGGTTGGACAAAGGATGAAGTATCCAGCGCATTGATACCATGTCCTCTACCCCAAGATGTCAAGCCAGCCCCAGATGATGTACTGAAAATGATCAGGTGTGGATGCAGCTCAACCCGACCTTGTGAAACGGCCAGATGCAGTTGTTCAGTGTTTTGTGGCTGCCATGGTGGAGAAGACTGTTGTAATGAGCAAACAAAATCGTCTACCCCGCCTGATGAGGACGAAGACGAATGACCTGATGTTTTTGGGGCACATTATTCTCTGTTCTAGTTCGAGTGCTTCTGAATAAAACAGTTCGCTTATATTTATATCAATAATTTTGTTTAGTGACTTTATCAGATCGCATTCTATTCTTGCTGATGTATATCCTACTAAACGCTTGTCTCATTAAAAGTACTGGAATATGTTAACTTCTTGAACGTATAAAAACGTATTACTTGACTTTTAAAAACGTATAAGAATGTTAAAAATCATCATTGCATGGCCAAGAAACAGCACACAGCTCAAAGCATAATGCATATCAATAAATGAAAGTTCACAACAATAAAACACTGTTTACAAAATAAAAAGCTAACTAAATCAACACAAAGAATGAAAATAAGCAATATTTATCTCTTGCATCGTATTCACAGGCCCCTGAAACATATGTTTAGACACCAAAATCACTTTCCTATGTCAATTTTTGATAAAGTTATAGCCGAAAAACGATTTTTACGCTTTCTGCTGACGGCCATTTTGAATTTTGCAAATAAAAAAAATGCTCAAGGGTGACAAAGTGGCATCAAACGGTTTTGGGTTCTGTAGGCTTTGTTCTACCATAATCACAAAAAAAACGTTGTATGTACTCTGTAACACACCTACACCAGCTTCCACCAGACTATAACATGTTCTTATAAATAATACAATCACAAACCACAAATGGTAAGCACCCTTAACATAATTTTACAAATATTCACAATATTAATTTTAAATGTTCGAAAGTACCTTATTCAGATAAATGATTGTGGAGTTTCACAGATATTTAATCGATATCCATGATTCCCGGCTAAATTCGCATAATTAACGCAACGTAGTTTTGCTAGCAATACTATGGCAGTTTCATTCACCATAAGAAATGGTGATAACGAACTTGAACACTATTTGCAGATACTAGTTAACAAATATGGAAAACTTGCGCAAGGCATGGTGGGAGTCTTTGATAATGTTTCCTCAAATTACTTTTCCAATAATACTGATATTGAAACTTATTTTACTCGGAAGCTCGGAGCCATTCATTTCTGTTGTTATGTTATGTCTATTGCGCTATGATTTGCGAGCACGGCTCCTTGCACTGTGTCATATGTCGCATCTCATGCTGTGTATTGCGCCATTCCTTTTGCTACGTCCTAAGAAACGTCGTGCTTCACATATTGCGTCACGTCCTGTGCCGCGTGTTTTTACCCTTCTTGTTCTTGCGAAGCTATTATGCTACGCTTTTGCGCCACAGCTTGCTTATATATTTCCTCCTTGCGCTGCGTCGGTAATTCTGTCCTTGGTCTTGCGTTTAAATGTACACCTATATATTATCACCCAATGTTTCTCAACATCAGGTTCATATATTCAAACCAAGAAACAACACACTAATAACAATTCAGTTTAATTGTCATTGTCATGTAAACAGCACTGATGCGCCAGCAATATGAAATAAAAAACTTGATATATCAAGTTACGCAAGCAGTGTTCATTTGAGTTCGGCATCTTATCATAAAGTAAAACACTCATCCAAGGCGTGAGCCTTCATGTGAACACCTCATTCCTTGGACACGTACGTTAAGGCCTATATTTTGTCTTACGAACATCATTCATCTCATCAATTGACTACAACGTTTTTATCGTATTATAATGTCACTTAAATGACAATGTATGCCGAAAAGTGACGTAAAGCAATAATTTATTACTACTATCTTGTCTTACGGTCAACTGAGACTTGACAGGACTGCCAAAATTGTCTTCCAAAATCGTAACTTTCCCATTTATGATATATTTTTGTTACTGAAATGTATTTAAGTCCGCTTTTTAATGTCCACTAGTTTGGTGCTAAAAATTATTCCTATTTATTTGTAAGAACTAACAACATCTATTTTTCACCATTAACTAAGTGTATGGTTACCTCTTCTTCGAAAGACAACTATTTTTGTTTTACATAAATTTACAATTAGTGACCACATACGACAATTTTCTACAAGTACATTAATCATAAAATGTAATCTACCAGCCGTATCAAAATTTGTTCTGGGGGTTAAATATGTTTTAAAAAGTATCTGGTACGGTATTGGGCTAGGTGGATTCACTGACTACCTAACTTGTTGAAAAGAAAATTGGTAAAATTGAATGCACGTTTTAAATAAATCTGACTTGACGCCGGCACGCTACCTTTTATAACTAAAAACAAAAAAAACAATTGCCCAATAAGCGTGGCATTACCATAGTTTTTGTATTGATACCGACCCCTCACTATTAAAAATAAATTAATATAAATCCTTTTTCAAATGACTTTACAGATGTTGGTTAAAAATACGTTTTGTGCCAAAAGGGTTAAATATGGTTCAAAATATTTTGGGGGTGGTCTAGATGCATTCTCCGATCACCAAACTAGTCGAAATGAGGTACTACAAAATAAAATTGGACTAAAATAAACCAATTTACAGACTATACGGTAACAGGAATATGAAAGCGGGCCATCTTGGACGCTATTTTGAATGATTAAAAATTATCAATCAAGGAAGCTTGGCATCATTCAGATTCTGACTCTACGTATACTTCCCCTACCATAATTTGATATAAGCTGGCTTGGGAGTACATTTGCAAGGCTGACGTGGTGGTTGCTTAAAAACTACAATAATGTAAAATAAATCGCTGATGGGTTAAGGCTCTCAGCTCGGTCCGCTGAGGATATAGGCGCTATAAAAGTTTATTGATTGAAAAATAAGTACAATTCAACATAATCATAACTAGTTGTAAATGGATGAGTCCATATATGTTATACACTAACAGTAGGAGTCTAGAATTCTACCAAATCGAAACATAACTATTTATTATAACTAATTTTAGCCAATTACATAGCAATTATCGGTTTATTTTTGATGACGTCATATCTACCCTTTCACTTACCCAAATACAGAAAACTTTTAATATGTCATTCTCGTGGTCATATTATATGGATTTCTGGCATAAAACGTTTTCTTGCAATTTTTTTGGGGTCCGGGTATATACGCGTGGTATATTGATCCTACTAATTCTACTAATGGAGGCTATACCGAGTGGCTTAAGGATGGCGTTTCTAGGCATTTAGTCACTCGACAACCAGTCACCATTTAAGCAATACATTTATTAGTAGGCCTATCCCCAGTTTCTGATGTAGGGCTTACACCACACAGCAGAACAGCACCGGCCATGATTTCATGGGGATGTTCACAGATAACCTACGACGAGGGCAATTATGATTTTATGTGTGACCAAGTGACCAGTGACGGTCGTTTGACGGTTTCTGCATCAATTTGTATAACAACGAAAATTATTTTCTTAGAAACAAATATTAAAGAATTATTTTTCTTTTCGCTAACAACAACGACAATTATTTTCTCAGAAAAGAATATTAAAGAAATATTTTTCTTTTTGTTATTAATAACGAAAATTCTTTTCTTATAAACTAAAATGAAAAATACGTATTTTTTCGTTTTAAAAAAGAGAAAAAAAATCGTTTTATTTCGTAGAATAAAAGAAATATTCTTAATTCGTTACGAATTGTCGCAGGGGAATTTTATTATGCACCGTACTGTAGCTCCTGGCATTTTCTTTGCCGATTTCGAAGGTTCCAATGTAAAGGTTCTGCAAGACTGTCCGACCGTCATCTCAGTAGTTGGTTCAGGGCTAAATGTGAGTGATTCTCACTATGAGTCGTATATCGTTATCAGCCGTGCCTCACACATCTCAACAAACTCGTCCTCATGATCACCTGTCTACTTCATTTTCCCGGGATGAATTAAACCAGGCCACATGACGTACACGACGAGTAAAATGAAACACCATATTTTTACATGCTCATCTGACCATGTTCGATTGAGATTCGAATGATCTTTGTCTTTGTCATCGATGTAGTTTGTACACAGCGCTCCAATCAGTCTAAGGCCATGGAGTGTGCACTGCACTATTCACACTATTTACACACTGTACGTACATGAGGCTGGCATCCGTCATTTTTATTTAATCCCCAGGTGGAGCTAGTAATATAATTCTGCAGATAGAGCCACGCTTTGTCGCGCTCCGTCACACAGCAGACCTACTCTGGTTCTCAGAGCCACACTACGCGGCGCGGCCGAGCTTCATGTAGCCTCTGATGCCCCCAGTGGCCAATGTTTGTGACTTGTTGCTATTTTCAGATGAAAATAGGGTAATCCCCGAATTCATACATTTTTGAAAGGTCACTTCCCCAGATGAAGAGTTGTTCACAGTGTTGTATTTCCCCTCTGATGCATTTCCTAGGACTTGACCCAGAAAATTATTCCCCGGCCTCTATAGCACAGGCATGATGGTCACGTGACTAAGCACCTTGGCCTATACCCGGCCATAAATGAAATTGGCCGGGCTCGCCAGGCAAACAGCAGACCTTGCCATGGCGAGCTGTGTGACGGAGCGGGAAATT
>CAXHKU010000225.1:32500-35000 GCA_964017125.1 Flabesymbios commensalis
CTGCTCCGATGCTGGGCCAGCCTAGACGATGAATAACCAAAATTGACACAGCGCTCTGATTGGACCAAAAATAGACCAGTTTAGCGTCGGGAGTAATCCTAAATATTTATTGTTGCATTTTCTGGAGCGATGAACACAATTTATTTTGTGAACTTTTATTTATGGACTTTATTTTTGTATCTCGATGTGTTATTACCTTATGTTGGATAATGACCACGTGTCGGGGACTAGGTTATTATAAGTCAAATGAAATCAATATTGTGTATATACAATAATTACTATTTAACATTTTAATTATTATTTAGTTCATAGCATATATTGTCAGAGAACTACAAGCTGTCCGATCGGAAGTGTAACTGTCATTATAATTATATCAGATTTAGAATTATAAAAAATAATTGATAGTTAATTAATTTGAAACTGAGAATAGATTCAACAATTACATTAATTTAAATTGTTTTACATTATTCATATGTTACTGAATGCGTAAACACTGATGCCATCACTTAATGATGTGACAACTTACGTAAATAATCGGTTTTGATGTCAAATAAATTATTCGATATGAAATATACCTCTTCGTTTTATACGGTTATTATTTTCGTTTATTTAGAGCATTGACACTTTATCCGTTCACTGCCTGACTAAATTATTTAAAGACCCATTATCTTTGTTGATCAATTGGAGAACAGTGTTTATGGCGGTTACCCCTGGCAAACAACACATATTGTTTTAATGTTGGATCATCCTCTGCGACGCTGAACCAACAACAATCTAACATTGTCTGCATGTCTCCTGGGTGTTCAGAATTTCTACTTGGTGAGGGGGGTGACGTGGGCCCTGGTGTAGTGGTTACGCCGAGTGCCTGTCACGCCATAGCTTTTAGGCTCCTCCCCGCTCTGGTACACATAGACACATACACTACACTGTGGGGAGCCCCTGTGACAGAGAGGTAGCGTGCTCGGCCTCAGACAGCCGCATACTAGATTTCATGCTGTCATGACCATGACCATGATAACGACTGATGCACGGTCCAGCGATTCCTCTCATTTCATGTTGAGGTAATCGTGTCTGTGTGATGACAGTAGATGACGGTAGATGGTGCTAGCTGTGCACGCCAAACAAACACTAGACGTTGGCCCAATGATTGGTTAACGTTGGGCCAGTGTTTTTGATGATGGTAAATCATTAAAACAGCAGTCACCCAATATTGGTTCAATGTTTTTAATCTTGGATCTTGCTCAGACGTATTTATTCATTTATTTATTTACTCATTTACTCATTTGCTAATTTACTCATTTACTCATATACTAATTTACTCATTTATTCATATATTAATTTACTCATTTATTCATTTATTAATTTATTAAACCACAACACATATTTACATTGGAGTATCAGATAACCTGGCGACACTTTCATTGCCAGCGGCGACTTTCCTGTTTAAGATATCAATTCCTATTCCAGTTTTTCTGATAATATTTATACTGGGCCTTTTTCATGGCAGACACTCGCTGTTAGTACCCCAGGTGTAGCCTATGTTAGTTTAATGCTGGCCCACCATCTGTGACATTGGCCCAACATTAAACCAACATAAGCTCAGCGTCTCGTGTGTGATGTGTGATTATCTCCTACTTAATTTCTTCCATTAAATCCACACAGTGATGAGCGCTCCAGCCACTCAATCTCTCGTCTTCTGCGTACATCGCTCTGACATAGATGGAAAATACATATTTACTCAGAGTAGTATTGGTTAGAGCTACCGCCTGACATGCTAGCTCAAATGAAATGTTCCTCGCTCTTAAATATTCCTTGTTGTGGGCAGCCTCTGTAAATGAAAGGTAGCGTGCTCTGCATTAGAACATCAGGGTTCAATGTTAATTTATACGGTTTCTATGGATTTCTTGTTTCCATTCTAAAAAATCAACAGACACATTTTTGCTATTTTTTATTTTTAATATTTCGTCTCTGATATAGTGGTTATGCTGAGCGCCTGTCACACAGGAGCTTATGGCCTCTTCCCCGCTCTGGTATTCAGGTTTAAAAGTGTCCCTTACTTGTGTCTCCTACTTGGGGAGGGGTCCCTGGTGTAGTGGTTACGTCGAGCACCTGTCACACAGGAGTTTACCTCACCGCTCCGGTATTCAGGTTTAAAGAAACATATTGCTCAATCACAAAGATACTGTATTGAGGGGATAATACTTGACCGATGGTAGCGTGCTCGGCCTCAGAACACCAGGGCTTAAATTTCACATTATGTTAGGGGGGGGGGGGGTAGTGTTATCTGGTTTATCTCACCATCCTCAGGAGGATGTCCTGGCCCATTTAGCCTGCATGTGCACAAATACGGCACAATGATCCACTCATTCATTCATTCATTCATTCATTCATTCATTCATTTATTCATTCATTCATTCATTCCTTCATTTATTCATTCATTTTTTCATTCATTCATTGATTTATTTATTTATCCATTTATTCATTCATTCAATTATTCCTT